>WNWK01027034.1:0-26724 GCA_009830355.1 Cherax destructor | reverse complement strand
ACACACACACACACACACACACACACACACACACACACCTAACTATGACCTCACCTAAGTATGACCTCACCTAAGTATGACCTCACCTAAGTATGACCTCACCTAAGTATGACCTCAACTATGACAACACCTGATTATGACCACACCTAACTATGACCACACCTATGACCTCACCTGACTATGACCACGCCTGACTATGACCTCGCCTATGACGTCACATCAGCGTGACCTCACCTAACTATGACCACCCCTGACTATGACCACGCCTGACTATGACTTCACCTAACTATGATCACACCTGACTGACCACACTTAACTATGAACACAACTATAACCACACTTCATCTATAACCATTCATTACTATGACCACTCCTGACTATGATCTCTTCTGACTAAGACCACTTCTGACTATGACCACTTCTGAGTAAGACCACTCCTCACTGTGACCACACCTGACTAGACCAGCTAAAAAAGACCAAGTTTGCACCCAGTGGTCATGCAGAACCTGGGAAAGTGAGGAAGGGAGTTTATCTGAGAGGACACAAATGGAACTAAGGATAGCACCAAAAAAATGGAATTGGGGAGTGTGGAAGGGTTGACATCCGGGGGCCCACGGATGGAGACCTGGAAATTTGACCCAAATGATAAGCAGAGAGAAGGCAAGAGAAAATGGGGTGTACCTTGGAAAAGTGGGAAAGGGAGAATACCTGAGGGGACACAGGTGGACTCCTGGACACATGGACCTGAGGGAAGCCCCTAGATGGTAGAGAGTGCAGTTAACTAACACTGATGCTGACAGTGGTCGCAAACTTTTCTCGTAATTAATAATTTTTCCATAGTGATGTAAGAAAGCATTTTTTTTAATCTCAGGTTGAGACATAACCTCAAAAGTAGATATGATAAGGTCTAAGAGGCCAAAAATCAGTGATGCCGATCCCAATAACCTAGGAGGCAAAGCCATGAGCTGAGTCTCGACCCCTGCAAATACAATTCGGTTCTGTGATGACGGAGATAACAAGATTATTAAGTAGTTAACATTGTGAGATACGACAGCAGGGTGAGATGACAAATACTTTAGGTAAATTATAGGTAGTCAAGAGCAGCCAGTGAGATGATGGCAGAGTGAAGGTAAACGCAGCCTTTAGGTGTCTCCTGAGAAGGTAAATTATATTTTCTACCTGATGAGATGAAGACGTTTTTTTTAGATAAATGAAGATGTGGAAAAGATACTAATAGAAAAAGCGAGATTTGTTTAATTATTTATTATTTCTGATTTCTCTTTAGCATTCTTTAGCCATTGTATTTCAATTATCTTGTTTCTCACTAGCGTTTACTTTTAAATATTGTAGGCACTGTAACCAAGTGATTCTAGCTAATAAACCCATTATAACTTTCAGTTATAAAAATAAACTTTTGAAACTGCCGTGACCACTGAAGAATTTTAGAGAAATTACGAAAATAATTATTTTTGTATATTTTTTATCATCATTTCGTTAGTGAAGAGAAGCTTGAGTGTCAACCTCTGATACAGTTCACAACGTCAGATATTGTATCAGAAAGAATTGTAAAATATTTTGTAATTGAATTAAACATTAGTTGCATGCAATGTGTATGATAGAATTGTGATTGAAGAAGAGATTGAGTTTTGAAAACGATGAAGATGCTTTGCTAGTGCTTGCTTTAATAACTTGGTAGATTTTGAGGAAGAGTTGGTGTTAGTGATTTAACCATCAAAGCCATAGAGGTAGCGTCCCAGGAGCTTGAGGATATACACCACGTCCTTGCCAGTGACAGTTTTCCTCTTCGCATGTTCAGTGTAGGTAAGTACATCTCTGATGACGTTCTCGAAGACAACTTTGAGAACTCATCGAGTCTCCTCATAGGGAGGAAACAAGGGTGTAAATATTGGGCGAGTTTCCTTAAACTTGTTGTTCCTGTTCACGTATCAGTAAAATGGGTAGCTGGGTGTGGCTGGTGTGGGTCGCATCCTGGGACAAGATTTACTCAATAGGGACTTTCTATATAGTAGTATGTCACTGATGTCAGCTAGGCCTGTATACTTTATACATGTACTTGTAGAAATAAAGATATTATTAGATGAGGTCGGAAATACGCTTGACGCCTCCATGGCGAGCCAGTCGACGACTAGAGGGCTTAGTGACGCCCTGGATGTTGTCACGAAGCACCTTGTGATGACGCTTGGCGCCCCCCTACCCGAGTCCTTTGCCTCCCTTGACGCGACCAGTCATTGCAGATTGAAGAGTTCTTGTGAGCGAATCAACATCAGCACGCAGTCAGCACGGCAGCCTGGTCAAGAATACACTTTTGCAGACATGTATGGCTCTCTCTGCTTACTAGTCCACCTCTTTAATAACTTGAAATTAGTTTCTTGTGTCTGTCAATTATTTGAACTAATATTATATGGATAAATAAACGAAGATGTGAGTGAGACAAAGGGGTCCTAAAAGACACTGATGTGAAAGATGTAGCAGGAAAGTTTGAAGTTTTTGAAACCTTTATCATACATAAACATTGCAGGGACATAAAATAACAACATATAAATGTATAAGTAAGGTAGTTTAACACACGCTACGGTACAGTAACATACAAAAAATAATGCACAATAACATAGCCTAGCAACATACAAGAGCAGTTCATTAATATTCAACAACAGTACAATACCATGCGAAAGCTAAATAGTAACACATATGAACAGTTAAGACACACGAAAAGTACAGTAACATACAGAACATACATCTAGAACACTCAGCTGCTTCACATAATGTAACAGACGTTGCATTTTGACCATACACAGAGTTTTGTGATATAAACAATTCACAGTGACCTCAGATATCAAGAGTATCTGTGACTTCTTGTTTATCACAGCTCATATACTGCAGCAGACAGGTGATAACAATCTATCAAAAATAATGATGGTTGGATCCAATGAAGGCAGTGAAAAATAATGTAGACAAAATGGGAACTGCAACGTTTTAGGCTTGTAGACAGTAACTATCCAGGAAGGTACCTCGTCATGTCAGTTAAGAATGAATAAAAAATGAAAGCAAGTGGTTCAGAATTCAGGAAGAAGGAAGATAAAGAAGATTAATAGAGAAGATGTTAAGGTAGGAAATCGATTCGCTGTTCTCCAGGACGAGTGAACTTCAGTGGTTAGTGAGGTTAAAGGTATCACTGACTCCCCTGCTAATCAAGGTAAGAATATTCTGATTGTGGGAGACTCTCAGGTAAGATATATGGACTGTGCTTTTTGTAACAGAGATAGGAAGGTCAGACAGAGGGTGTGCCTCCCAGGAGCTGGTATTGGTGACATAGTCAGCAGGTTGGATAATATTGTGTCAGGTAATGGAAACAAGCCCATTATCTGTCTTAGTGCTGGTGGAAATGACGTTGGGAAGGGCAGAAGACAGGAGCTACTAGATAAGTACAGGTCAGCCATAGAAGTAGTTAGGTCTAAGGGAGGGATCCCAATCATATATAGCATTTTGCCTAGAAAGGGAGTGGGCAATGAATGGATGTCTAGGGCAATTGGTATAAATTGCTGGCTAGACAGCTACTGCAAGGAACTTGCAATTCAATTCATTGATAACTGGGACAAATTCTATGGCAAACGTGATATGTATGCAAGGGATGGGGTTCATCTCTCTGGGGCTGGAGTGGTTGCATTAGCCGATTCGATTGAGGAGGTCATTGGAGACTTGGCTAGGACTTTAAACTGATAGATTATAGAGGTATGGGTGTTTGTGGGAAACAATCAGGCTGTGGTATTAGGCCTGGAAACAACATATATTACCAGGATACCTCAGGGATATGTTTAAAAGACAATATTCAAAATAAAGTTGCTAGTAAAGGCAAAGCAATTGATCAACAAACAAAGAGAGATAGTAGAGGGCAACGAGTGACTAGCTCCCTTAAGGTTTACTATACAAATAGTAGGAGTCTAAGAAATAAGATAGATGAGCTAAGATTACTTGCAAGTGCAGGTAATATAGATATTATTGCTATAATAGAGACCTGGTTCAACCTGAAAGATAGAGAAATGCCTTCCGAGTGCAACATACAGGGATATAAACTATTCCACACTGATAAGGTCAACAGGAAGAGTGGTGGAGCGGCGATGTATGTCAGAGATAATTTAAATTGTTGTATTAGACAAGATATAAGATTAGAAACATCGGACACAGAACCTGTTTGGCTACAGTTTCTCGATGGTCGTGAAAAATTAATTTTGGGTGTGATTTACATTCCCCCAAGACTGGATAGGGAGCGCAGTAAGCTGTTATGAGACGAAATTCATAAGGCGTCTAGATATGAAAATGTTGTGTTAATGGGAGATTTTAACTTTAGACAAATTGACTGGAACAATGTAACAGGTAATCTTGAGTCTAGTGACTTTCTTGATACGGTTCAGGATTGTTTTTTTAAAACAGTTTGTGACAGAACCAACTAGAGGTAGCAACTTGCTTGATTTGGTTCTTGCCAACAAAGAATCACTAATTAATAATCTTGAGGTTAATGAAGAGCTTGGGGAAAGCGATCGCAAATCACTTAGTTTCAATATATCATGGAATTACCCAGGTAACTGCAATCAAGTCCCTGTTCCAGACTTTCGCTTAGCCGACTTCATGGGGCTGAGAAATTACCTATGTGGGCTAAATTGGGATGACCTGACTATGGGTCAGGTAGGTGGTTTTGGTTGCCAATATGACGTTTTCCAGAGTGTAGTTCTAGCTGCCCAGACAACTTTTGTTCAGAGTAGGGAAATTAGATCTAATAAAAATGATCCTAAATGAATGAACAATAGATTAAAACATCTCATTGGTCAAAAGAGAGACATATATAGGCGTATCAAAAGAGGGGATGAACAGATAAGAAATCAATATTTTCAATTAAAGAGAGAAATAAAAAAAGGAATAAGAAAAGCAAAAAGGGATTATGAGGCTTAGGTCGAAAGGGATTCGAAGACTAACCCAAAAGGGTTCTTTCAGGTATACAGAAGTAAGATTAGGGACAAGATAGGCCCACTTAAGAGTAACTCAGGACAGATCACGGACAGTGATAAGGATGTGTGTGAAATTTTCAATACTTACTTCCTCTCAGTTTTTACTCAGGAAGATACTAGCGGAATTCCAGAAAAATAAATTATGTAGAACAGGAAGATAATAGACTAAGCTTGATTGGGGTAACTAGTGACGTGGCCCTCAGGCAAATAGATAAATTAAAATCTAACAAATCCCCAGGCCCTGATGAACTGTTTGCAAGAGTTTTAAAGGAATGTAAAGAGGAACTTAGCAAACCTTTGGCAAATCTTTTCAATATATCACTACAAACTGGCATAGTGCCAGACAAGTGGAAAAGGGCAAATGTAGTACCTATTTACAAGGCAGGTGACAGGTCCTTAGCTTTGAACTATAGACCAATAAGCCTTACCTCCATAGTTGGTAAATTTATGGAATCAATAATTGCCGAGGCAATTCGTAGCCATCTTGAAAAGCATAAATTGATTAATGAATCTCAACACGGTTTTACTAAGGGGCGTTCCTGTCTTACGAATTTACTAACTTTTTCACTAAGGTGTTTCAGGAGGTAGATCATGGTAATGAATATGATATTGTATATATGGACTTCAGTAAGGCTTTCGATAAAGTTCCACATCAGAGGCTACTGAGGAAACTTAAGGCACACGGAATAGGAAGAGAATTTTTTTCCTGGGTAGAGGCATGGTTGCCAAATAGGCGGCAGAGAGTTTCCATAAATGGAGAGAAATCAGAATGGGGGCACATCTCAAGCGGTGTTCCACAGGACCCCCTGTTGTTTACAATTTACATAAACGAAATAGATGAGGGAATAAATAGCAACATAAGCAAATTTGCTGATGACACCAAAATAGGCCGTCCAATTCATTCTAATGAGGATATTAGAGCACTCCAGGATGATTTGAATATACTGATGCAGTGGTCGGAGAAGTGGCAGATGCAGTTTAATATAGACAAATGCAAAGTTCTAAATGTTGGGCAGGACAATAACCATGCCACTTATAAACTGAATAATGTAGATCTTAATTCTGGTTAGTAGTAATCTGAAAACAAGACAACAGTGCATAAGTGTTCGCAATAAAGCTAACAGAATCCTTGGCTTCATATCAAGAAGTATAAATAATAGAAGTCCTCAGGTTGTTCTTCAACTCTATATATCTTTGGTTAGGCCTCATTTAGATTATGCTGCACAGTTCTGGTCACCGTATTACAGAATGGATATAAATGCACTGGAAAACGTACAGAGGAGGATGACAAAGTTGATCCCATGTATCAGAAATCTTCCCTATGAGGATAGACTGAGGGTCTTGAATCTGCACTCTCTAGAAAGGCGTAGAATTAGGGGGGATATGATTGATGTGTATAAATGGAAAACAGGAATAAATAAAGGGGATGTAAATAGCGTGCTGAAAATATCCAGCCAAGACAGTACTCGCAGCAATGGTTTCAAGTTGGAAAAGTTCAGATTCAGGAAGGATATAGGAAAGCACTGGTTTGGTAATAGAGTTGTGGATGAGTGGAACAAACTCCCGAGTACCGTCATAAGGGCTGGGACGTTGTGTAGTTTTAAAAATAGGTTAGATAAATACATGAGTGGGTGTGGGTGGGTGTTAGTTGGACCTATCTAGCTTGTGCTACTAGGTCAGATTCCGTACTAATTCCTTAAGTGGAAGTGACCTGAGTACCTGGAGTTTACCTGGGGAGGGTTAAATCCAGGTGGTCGGCTAGATAAATATGTGATTGGGTGATTGGACATCATTGACACATTGATTGGACCCTTCATGATAATATTTTAGACTTCCCTGCAATCTTCGTTGGGGAGGGGAACACTGCTTATTCACCCAATGGCATCTCCAAACCGTGTGAAGATCAAACCATTGCATGGGACCATCAATGATTCATCTAAGCTAGCACTGGCAGCTGCCGTCAGCGGCAGTCTGCATGTTAAATTCACTGCTATACTGACACTCCAAGAGGCCTTCATTGTCGTCTGTGTTGATGACTCTGAGGCTGAGAAACTACTTACCAACGATGCTACCACCATGCTACAAGACCCAGGATTCCAAGTTTGGACTTCCTCAGCTCTGAAGGCCAAGAGGACTGTGTTCCTCAAATGCCTAGACTCACTTATTACCACTCAAGATACCGATGAAATCAAGTCATCAATCCAACACCAGAACCCTTGGGCAAAGGTGGACTATGTCCATAAAATACCTAATGCTTCCTCCATGCTGAAGGTGACCTTCAGTGACGTCACCATGGCAGACAAAGCTCTCACTGACGGACTTGCTATCCACTACTTCTACATCAACGCAGCATTCATCGAAGCAGAAAGATACGAGTACATCCCACAGTGTTACAACTGCTACTCATACTCCCACACCACCAAAGACTGTCCCACCAAGGACAATAAATTCTGTGCTACATGTGGCAAAAAAGGACACGACTTCAAATCCTGCACCACCACCACCTCACTCAAGTGTTTAAACTGCAAGACTGATCACCATACCCTCGCTGCCAAGTGTCCTACTAGACGTGATATCCTCAAGAAACAACTTGACCAACAAACAAAACCTACTGCTCAAGCAACAACATATGCTGCCATCACTAAGCTACAAGCAGACACCACCAAGATTCTCCAGGCCACCCAGGCTACCTCCACCAACCCTGCACCACCACCACCTCTGCCCACGAGCGATCCACCAAAATACTCTACTGCATTATGTACGCCCATGTACACAATGTGGCTGCACCTGGATCGTTTAACACCACCATCAATGAACTATTCAAACTCAACAACATGACCAACTTTACATTCCCAGCATCTCCACCATCAGCTGACATCGTTAAGTCCAATACAAACATTACCACCATCGTGAATGTTCCACCACCAACATCACCACCACCTCCCGCCACTGAGACAACACCACCACCACCTCCCGCCACTGAGACAACACCACCACCACCTCCCTCCACTGAGACGGACCAATCAGTTCACCCGCCTAAATAACTCAACTGCTACCTTAACTGAGATAGTCTACCACCTTTGCAACACAGCTAAAACAGACCCCATGGGTGTTTTCCGAACAACTCAACTCTCCAGAACAAAATTCAACGATCTATGCACCTGTGCTACTGAATAAACTCCACTGAATTGTCTAAGTTGCCCCAGCACTTTGCTATTCAGCTAAAGCTGGGGTGTGGCTCCAATCGACCCTAATACAGCTGCCTTCTGTGCCTCTCCCACCGCCGCCTGCCAGCCCCCTGCAGTACAACTACACCCGCCTCATCAGCTGATACAACTCGCCCCAGCATCACACACACCTATGAACAACGCCTGCAGTTTATCTGCACATGTCACCCAGAGTGGACGTGCCACTCACCTGTATATTCCCTCCTCCTACCCTTACCCAACCTTTTCCAATATTTCTATCCTTACCCATCCTTCTTCTATCCCAGCTTACCGACGCTCAGGTCAAATCAAGCTCGAGCTCAAGTGTGTGAGTTGGTCCTGACTAGCTTGTGCCACTAGGTCAGATGCCGTGCTCCTTCCTTAAGTGAATGTAACCTGACCTGGCTGGGTCGGGGCATTGGCTTAAGCCGGTTGGAGACTTGAACCTGCCTCGCATGGGTCAGTAGGCCTGCTGCAGTGTTCCTTCTTTCTTATGTTCTTAAAGGTTTTGGTGTGATGTAGTCTCTTCAATATATTTGTGGGACATCACCGTCGTCTTTCTGTGGGACATCACTCACTTAACTATGTTTCTTGGACAACAACTTCTTCACGAGGGTTTTCGGTACACTCACCCATTTCTCTATTTGTTTTAGAAGCAAACTATGTTTGTGGGTCATCACACTCTTCACTATCTTTACCTAATAAAATGCTCTGGTAGTAAAGTCTACCATTTATCACTAAGAAGAGACGTGTGAACATCATGAGGTCGACCGTCGGAGTCTCAACTCTTCTCAGATCCAGGTTACAAATTCATCACTCTTTCTTTCAAAACATTTTCTTACATTCCTCTGAATTTTTTTCCTAAGTGTCTTATAACAACTAACTTTTCTTATACGTCAGAGAGGAAAGCTAACTCGTGTACGCTTTGTCTTTGTCTGTATTTAACGTTTTGCTTTCACCACTTTTTCTACTGGCTATTAATGATCTGGCCTCTGTTCTCCTATCTGATATTTGGTCATCACTTTATGTTGATGACTTTGCTATAGCTTGTGCCGGCGCTGACTGTCACCTAGTAGCAGCCTCTCTCCAGAATGATATCGACCATGTTTTCCAATGAGCCAGTACTTTTAATTTTCTGGTACTAAAACGCACCAGATTACTTCTACTAAAAGTTGTGTTGTTTATAATACTCCGCTATACCTGTATGGTTCCCGTATCCCTGAACATGATACGGTCAAATTTCTCGGTCTTCTGTTTGGTCGCCGGTTGTCCTGGAAACCTCACATTACCTCACCGAAAGCAACTTGCCATAGCCGACTGAACCTCCTTAAAACCCTCGCTCATCTCTTGTGGGGGGCGGATCGTAGAACCCTCCTTCATTCAACCCTAAGTTTATCAAAACTAGACTATGGCGACCAAATATATTCTGTGGCCTCTCCCGCAACTCTTTTTAAACTTGCTTTTCGTTCCTCCCATGTTGAGAGCCTCTATGTAGAGGCGAATGTTCCATCCTTGAACGATGAGCGTGATGATCATTGCCTCCGTTATTTTGTTCGCTTTCATGACCTTCACGATCCTTCTTCATACAGGATGGTAACGGACGTTAATAGAGGTCCATTATTTGTTCGCCGCCCCAGTTTACTCCGTCCCTTTTCTCTTCGTCTTCATTCGCTCTTGGATTCTCTTCAGTTTCTGATCTGATATATCTGTGGCCCCTCCATAAACATGTACATCCTGAAGTCTACCCAACAGTCTTTCCTTTATATCATCTAATTTTTCTCTTGTTACTTGGGAGGTTCCGACAGTTCGAGTCTGTTCTTCCCCACTGTTGGGCGCGAACCTTAAGTTCTTTCTTGTTCCCTTTTTCTCGATCACTTCCTGTCTCATTCTCACGCCATTGCAGTTTACACTGATGGTTATAAATCTTATGACGGTGTCGGGTTTGTAGCAGTGTTGCAGGACAGTGTTGTGAGAGGTCATTTATTAGACTCGGTTAGCATTTGCACACCTGAACTGTATGCAATTCTCACAGCGATTATACGTAATGCGTCCAGGCCTACCTTTAGTGCCTTGCAAGTTATCAAACCCAAAAAAAAAAAAATTCTCCTGATTCCCTATTTCTTTGATTGCGCAAAAACAAATATATTTTCCGTTTAGTCCCTGGTCATGTTGATGTTCAGGGCAACGAGCAGGCAGACTGCGGCGCCGCCAACGATACACCACCTTCCCGTTTCACATAGAGGTGTTCCATTCTCAGACTATTTTGCTGTAATCTCTAGCCAGCTTCACAACCCTTGGCAATAACGTTGGTCTGAGTTGATTCATAAATTACATTCTATCAAGCTATATTCAGGATCCTGGTCTTCTTATAATGGAGGTCAGGGTCGAGAGACAACGCTTTCCAGTCTTCGTATCGTGTACACACGTCTCACTCATATGTATCTCATGGAGGGGAGCCCAGTTCCACTCTTGAGAATTGTCAGGTTCCAATTTTAGTTTATCCATATTATATTGGACTGCCCTATTTACCAGCGAACACGCAGAATTTACTTCCGATGTCGTCACCGCTCTAACATCCTTACTTTATCTTCCCTCCTCGCTGACGGCCCCAACTTCGACACAGACTTCCTCTTTGACGTTTCACAGCAACAGATTTATTACACAACACTGGATTATACATCCTTTAGCATTCCTCACAATCGTTAGTCTCAGATCAAGCATAACATAAAGAAAGCACACACTACCCTGCAACTGTATGTTCTTTGTGGGTTTACCACTAAGTTTTGATTATAATATATATAGAAGAACTGTCTATGAATAAAACAACTTGGGATCGATCCCCGGCTAGCCGCCATTTATTACTAAAATACCACTTGTTCGTGATTGCATTAATACACACACACACACACACACACACACACACACACACACACACACACACACACTAACAGAACTGCGGCTGACCAAGACTCGATACTGCATTCCCATGCCTTGTTGGTCCAGTGGATAGAGTGATGCGTACTTTGTTCAGTTTTCAAAGGGCTGGGCATGAGAACGCAGGATCTTGTCCTAGCCAGCCGTTCTGACTACAAAATCCTGCAAAGGAGGTTTTGTGGGCTAGGGGCTTGGACTTCCAGCAAGCGTGCGTGAGCGTGTTAGATAGGAGACGAATGGTTTTTGGGACCTGACGAGTTGGAGTGTGAGCAGAGTAATATTTTGTGAAGGAATTCAGGGATACCGGTTAGCCGGACTTGAGTCCTGGAAATGGGAAGTACTAAGCCTACACTTTAAAGTAAAGGGCAGTTTGGAGGGACGTGTAAGCTGTCGTAACTGAGCGCCTCTGCAAAGACAGTAATTATGTGTGAGTGATGGTGAAAGTGTTGAATGAAGATGTAAGTTTTTCTTTCATTTTGGGTCACCCTGCCTTGGTGGGAAACGGCCGTCATGCTCTCTCTCTCTCTCTCTCTCTCTCTTTTATATATATATATATATATATATATATATATATATATATATATATATATATATATATATATATATATATATAGAGGCCCAGAAGAAGATAAATTATGTAATATCACAGTCACTAGCGAAATTATTATGAAACAGCTGGACCGACTGAAACAAAATAAATCGCCGGGTCCTGATGAGCTTTTTGCAAGGGTTCTTAAGGAATGCAAAATGGAACTCTGTGAACCAATATCTAACATTTTTAATTTATCTCTTCAAACAGGTGTAGTGTCTGATATGTGGAAGATGGCTAATGTAATTCCTATTTTTAAAGCAGGGGACAAGTCACTACCGTCAAACTACCGCCCAATAAGCCTGACCTTAATTGTAGGCAAATTACTAGAGTCAATTATAGCTGATATTATTAGAAGCCATCTAGATAACCATAATTTGATTAATGATACCCAGCATGGATTCACGAGGGGCCGTTCCTGCCTATCTAATTTATTAACCTTCTTCAGTAAAGCTTTTGAGGCTGTTGATCACGATAAAGAATTCGATATTGTTTATTTAGACTTTAGTAAGGCTTTTGATAGAGTACCGCACCAGAGACTGTTAAAGAAAGTGGCAGCTCATGGCATTGGGGGAAAAGTGCTGTCATGGATCGAGTCATGGCTCACCAATAGGAAGCAGAGAGTGTGCATAAATGGGGTTAAATCCGAATGGGGACTTGTAACAAGTGGTGTTCCACAGGGATCAGTCTTAGGCCCATTGTTATTTATAATATATATCAATGACCTTGATGAGGGAATTACTAGTGATATGAGCAAATTCGCCGACGACACGAAGATAGGTAGGATAATTGATTCAAACATAGATGTCATAGAACTTCAGGAAGATTTAGACAAACTTAATTCGTGGTCAGAAAAGTGGCAGATGCAGTTCAATGTAGATAAATGCAAGGTTCTGAAGCTCGGGAGTGTCCATAACCCAAGCACTTATAAGTTAAATAACGTAGAACTTAGCCATACAGATTGCGAGAAGGACTTGGGGGTGATGGTAAGCAGCAACCTTAAACCAAGACAGCAATGCCTAAGCGTACGTAATAAGGCAAATAGATTACTGGGATTTATATCAAGAAGTGTTGCAACAGAAGTCCAGAGGTTATATTACAGCTTTATACATCATTAGTAAGGCCTCACCTAGATTACGCAGCTCAGTTCTGGTCTCCATATTACAGAATGGACATAAATTCGTTAGAAAACATTCAGCGTAGAATGACTAAATTAATACATAGCATTAGAAATCTTCCTTACGAAGAAAGATTGAAGACCCTAAAATTACATTCACTTGTAAGACGTAGAATGAGGGGAGACATGATCGAGGTATACAAGTGGAAAATGGGTATTAACAAAGGGGATATAAATAAGGTCTTGAGGATATCTCTCCAAGAGAGAACCCGCAATAATGGATTCAAGTTAGATAAGTTTAGATTTAGAAAGGATATAGGAAAGTATTGGTTTGGAAATAGGGTAGTTGATGAGTGGAACAGTCTGCCTAGTAGGGTTATTGAAGCTAGGACCTTGGGTAGTTTCAAATTTAGGTTGGATAAATTCATGAGTGAGAGGGTTGGATTTGAGGGACTCGCGCATGAGTGGGTAGAATTGTGAAAGCTTATTTCTTGGGTAGCAATGAAAATTGGGTTGAGCAAATATTCTGTTAGTGGGACGGATTGTGAAGGACTTGCCTAGTATGGGCCAACAGGCCTGCTGCAGTGTTCCTCCTTTCTTATGTTCTTATGTTCTTATATATATATATATATATATATATATATATATATATATATATATATATATATATATATATATATATATATATATATATATATATATATAAAATCTTGCGATTTTGGCTTAAATAGCAACGCTCACCTTGCCATATAAGACAAGTGAAAATTTGTGTATGCAATAAATTGCCAAAATCATTCTGAACATAACGAAAAATATATTTCATTGTGTTTGTTTATTGTTAAATTAATGTTAACGTATCTAAAATATATTTAGTTGTTAGGCTAAATTAAATTGCGCTTGTTGTAATAAGGTTAGGTAGGTTTTCAAAGTTTCTCTTGGTACAAAATTATAAATTCTTACATTAACATATATGAAAAAAATATATCTCTAAACGTATAAGAGAAAATTTTAGAAAGGACTTAATTTTAGATGAGTTCTTGCTAATTGACCAGTTTTACCTAATCGGACGACATATATATATATATATATATATATATATATATATATATATATATATATATATATATATATATATATATATATATATATATATATATATATATATATATATATATTGCAAGACAACCACTATGAAAAAATAGAGGAATTCCAAGCGCTTTCGTGACTACTCACATTATCAAGGAACTATAAAAGGAAACATGACAAGAGGACTTATATAAGGAGCAAGACTACACCTCACAGTCATATCACATTAACAAAGACTACACCTCACATAGCGTAACATCGCACGACTCTGTGAAGAGGAAAACAAGAAAGGACCTGAAACTCTTCCCAAGAATTAAGATTAGTCCAATTTATCATTAAATTCTTCCCAAATTTTATTAATTATAAAAGAATCCAATTTATATAAACCAAAAGAAATATTCATATTATTTTCAAAACTGCTTTTAATGAAACATGATTCTATTATATTCCTCTCAACCATGGACTTGTTTGATACAACCTTCTCAGCATTTTGAAAATCAATTGGATGGTTAAAATCTCTCACATGAATAAATAGAGCATTAGAATCTTGTCCAGTTCTAATGCTATATTTATGTTGTTTTAATCTTAGTTCAAGACTTTTACCAGTCTGACCATAATAAACTTTATCGCATATTTTACAGGGAATCTTATAGACACATCCGTCAGCATTTTGGGGGGAATTTTTTATCAAAAGTCTTTTTACTGTATCAAGATTATTAAATACAACTTTGATATTAAAATTCTTAAGAAAGAAAGGCATATCAACCAAGTTTTCATGGTAAGGGAGAACCAACATATTTTTGGTTGAATAAGGTTGGTTGTCCCTTTTGGGATTGTAAAAAGTATTCCTAGCTATTTTAAAAGTATTCCTAGCTATTTTAAAATTATGTTTCTAGGGTATTTTAAATCATTAGCTATTTCATAAATTTTAGAGATTTCTTCATCTATGAACTCTGGACTACAAATACGTAAAGCTCTCAAAAACATTGAAGAAAAAACCGACACTTTAACTCTATCTTGATGTGAAGAGTAATAGTGTACATAGGAACAATTATTTGTAGGTTTTCTGTAAATTTTAAATTTAAAATCAATGTTACCCTTAATAATAAAAACATCTAGGAAGGGCAATGAGTTATTTACTTCGAATTCAACAGTAAAATTTATAGAATGAGCTAAGCTATTTAATTTAACAAGGAAATGGTTTATGTCTACATTCTTAGGCATAAGGCACAAAATATCATCAACATATCTATACCACTTAGCTCTAGTGGTTGTCTTGCATATTTTGATATCACCTGATTACTGTGATCTTTTGCATATATATATATATATATATATATATATATATATATATATATATATATATATATATATATATACACTCAAACACACATCCTTTACTCTCCCAGCGCAGTCCAAAACCTATACCCTCCCAAAGCACTACAACATCCTATACTCTTTTAAAACACTCCAACATCCTTCCAATATTCCCCCAGAGCACTCCAACACCCATCTTGTACTCTCCCTGAGCATTCGAAAACCCATCGTTTACCTAAGCACTCCAACCCCCATCCTATACACTCCTAAACCTCTCCAACACCCATCCTATACTCTAGCTAAGCACTTCAACTTCCATCCTATATTCTAGCTAAACACTCCAACACCCATCCTATACTCTAGCTAAGCACTCCAACACCCATCCTATACACTCCTAAACCACTCCAACACCCATCCTATACACTCCTAAACCACTCCAACACCCATCCTATACACTCCTAAACCACTCCAACACCCATCCTATACACTCCTAAACCTCTCCAACACCCATTCTATACACTCCTAAACCACTCCAACACCCATCCTATACACTCCTAAACCACTCCAACACCCATTCTATACACTCCTAAACCACTCCAACACCCATTCTATACACTCCTAAACCACTCCAACACCCATCCTATACACTCCTAAACCACTCCAACACCCATCCTATACACTCCTAAACCACTCCAACACCCATTCTATACACTCCTAAACCACTCCAACACCCATCCTATACACTCCTAAACCACTCCAACACCCATCCTATACACTCCTAAACCACTCCAACACCCATCCTATACACTCCTAAACCACTCCAACACCCATCCTATACACTCCTAAACCACTCCAACACCCATCCTATACACTCCTAAACCACTCCAACACCCATCCTATACACTCCTAAACCACTCCAACACCCATCCTATACACTCCTAAACCACTCCAACACACATCCTATACTCTAGTTAAACACTACAACACACATCCTATACTCTAGCTAAACACTACAACACATCCTATACTCTAGTTAAACACTACAACACACATCCTATACTCTAGCTAAACACTACAACACATCTTATACTCTAGCTAAACACTACAACACACATCCTATACTCTAGCTAAACACTACAACACACATCCTATACTCAAGCTAAACACTGCAACACACATCCTATACTCTAGCTAAACACTACAACACATCCTATACTCTAGCTAAACACTACAACACACATCCTATACTCTAGCTAAACACTACAACACACATCCTATACTCTAGCTAAACACTACAACACATCCTATACTCTAGCTAAACACTATAACACACATCCTATACTCTAGCTAAACACTACAACACACATCCTATACTCTAGCTAAACACTACAACACACATCCTATACTCTAGCTAAACACTACAACACACATCCTATACTCTAGTTAAACACTACAACACACATCCTATACTCTAGCTAAACACTACAACACACATCCTATACTCTAGCTAAACACTACAACACATCCTATACTCTAGCTAAACACTACAACACACATCCTATACTCTAGCTAAACACTACAACACACATCCTATACTCTAGTTAAACACTACAACACACATCCTATACTCTAGTTAAACACTACAACACACATCCTATACTCTAGCTAAACACTACAACACATCCTATACTCTAGTTAAACACTACAACACACATCCTATACTCTAGCTAAACACTACAACACCCATTCTATACTCTAGCTAAACACTACAACACATCCTATACTCTTTCTAAACACTACAACACACATCCTATACTCTAGCTAAACACTACAACACATCCTATACTCTAGCTAAACACTACAACACACATCCTATACTCTAGCTAAACACTACAACACATCCTATACTCTAGCTAAACACTACAACACACATCCTATACTCTAGCTAAACACTACAACACACATCCTATACTCTAGTTAAACACTACAACACCCATCCTATACTCTAGCTAAACACTACAACACATCCTATACTCTAGCTAAACACTACAACACCCATCCTATACTCAAGCTAAACACTACAACACATCCTATACTCTAGTTAAACACTACAACACACATCCTATACTCTAGCTAAACACTACAACACATCTTATACTCTAGCTAAACACTACAACACATCTTATACTCTAGCTAAACACTACAACACACATCCTATACTCTAGCTAAACACTACAACACACATCCTATACTCTAGCTAAACACTGCAACACACATCCTATACTCTAGCTAAACACTACAACACATCCTATACTCTAGCTAAACACTACAACACACATCCTATACTCTAGCTAAACACTATAACACACATCCTATACTCTAGCTAAACACTACAACACACATCCTATACTCTAGCTAAACACTACAACACATCCTATACTCTAGCTAAACACTACAACACATCCTATACTCTAGCTAAACACTACAACAAACATTCCATAACAAAATCATTAACTATTTCTGTACTTAATTCCATCTTCGTCACACATTTGATTCTTCATTCATTCTAGGTTTACCATTTTTACCCTGCTTATTGCGTCATTCATTTCTTTCATACTTCTTGTATATATACATCCTTTGTACTCCTAATTCTTTATATTCTTCTCGTTTTATTTTCACTTCTTTCATATTCACATTCTTCAAATTCACGTTCAACTTTCCCTTTGTGTTTTTACTCACTTTCATATACACTTCCTTCAAAAGCAATCCCTTCACACACTCGCTTCTTTCACTCTTTGCATTCATGTTCACTTCCTTCATATTATCTTGCAGTGCAACACTCATCATTGATCTCGTTATCACTTCTTCCGAGAATGAAATTCCGCGAGTAATTCATCATCTTCATCAGACATTTCCTCAAAATATTCTCTTGATCTCTCCACAACGTCTTGTGCCACAAGTGTCATGGCGTGCTGAAATATATTGTGGCCGAATTCATTTTGTGATAAATGGTAATATACACCTACATCACAGTTGATGACAACACAGCGTCTGAGACATTAACAACAGAGACGTCGTGGCCAGGTTGTGGCAGCGACCTCCAAACTTCATTTTGCCAGGTGATGGCGTCTCCCCAGAATGTTTTTTTTGTGTGCGCATTTATATATCTGTGTGTTTTTTGCAATCACAGAAGACGAGTAACAAAAGAAATACTATTTATAACATTTTTCATAGAGGTTGACAATTAGATTAAGAATCTGGCAGTCATTTACACACAATACAACGTTTTGAGATACGCTTTTTCTGCTACATAACTGTGACGTAAGTATGACTAAAATTTTAATTGAATAACGATATCGGGTGTCTTGGTGTACGTCCATGTGTCTTTGTGGGTGTAATTTATAGACACAAATTTCTCTGTGCCGCCTCCTGTAATTTCTCCACCAGGAAAGTCTCGACTGTAGTTGGAAAAGACAATTCCAATCCAAGGTCGCCTGGGACCTCCGGAGAGGTAAAGGCGAGACATCCAGTAGACAGACGAATGAATTACTGGACACAAGATCCCGAGGAGGTGAGGACAGTGGGAGAAACAAGGCAGCCTTTGTGAAGGGGAGACACACACTACAGGAGGTACATGTGCAGGCAAATGAAAGATGGTGGAAAGTCCCAAAATTAAAAAAAGTGTCAATCCAGGTGGTTTAGACAAAGGCTGCTTCCTTGATTTGATAAGTGATGTAACAAAATTGTTAAAGCCGCTAGAGAAGAGTGGATTCAACAATTTGAATTTTTGACTACAAAATCCTGTATTTATAATCTGTAAAGTTATTATAGGAAAAACTGTTAAATAAAGAAATGGATGGAGAGATGCATTTACATACTATCAAAAAACATTTGCTAGTGCTATCACAGATACAAAGATCACTGGGTTATAAGCAGTAATACCAGAAATATAAACGTTACGCTTATACATAGTAACACCAGAGCTGCAAAGATCACACTTTTATATCTAGTAAACTTAGAAAAGCAAATATCACTCTTTTATATATAGTAATATTACGGATACAGCGATAACCTTGTTATGCATAACAGTATCAGAGATATAAAGGTTATGCTTATACATAATAACACCGGTGATGCGAAGACCATAATGTTTAACACGATAACACCAGAAATTGATAGATAAGAAAGTTACATAGAAAAACACAGAGATCACACTTTTACACGAAAGAAAATACAGAAAAACTCAAATTAGAACATAAAAATCTATGACATTTAAATAGACGACTAAAATAAACAATAATTGGCTTCACCATGGTGGTCTAGGTAGAGGAGTTCTTCTCTTCTGGCTGGACTATGTTTCTAGCCTGCCCGGGCGGGTGTATTTACTGGGCGCAGATTTCTGTGTGTCCTCCCCAGTAATTACATCTGCTTGTATATACTGATATTTCAACACTTGTGTTGTAATATCATATATGGGCAGTGCTTCATGGTGTTGCCGCATTTGAAGAGTTAAGTTCCTCTCTGAGGAAATGCTGTGTTTGGGGTTCACACCTCTCAACGTCCCCCTCAAATGTTGGAGTTTAAATCCAGTTTTTTCTTTCATTATTGATAATATTTTACTAAATGAGTGTAAATGTAGAACACATTTTCACACATTGTCAAGGAGCGCAACGACTGACTGATAGAACCCTGGTAGTGTGAAAAGTTTGTTCAGAAAAAGTTCTTGTAAATTGCACTCTGCATTGTCTTGTCTTCATCCTCATAACAAGAGATCACAATATTATTGATACCTGATGTTGTAGGTAATTATTCAACATTCACTTTTCTGACTCACTTCAGAACACTTAACTACAAGTTCATTTAGAAAAGATCTTCATAACTTTAACATGTTTCTCTCAGAGATTATTAATGGCTGCTGTTTACACATACTTATATTTGTCTCCACTTACAAACACGAGAGAACATTCAGCCTCGTGAATCTCAACAAGTAAAAGATTCAAAATAGATTTTGTGATTTAGTAAAAGGTGGTCGTGGTAGTTGTGGTGATGGTGGTTGTGGTGGTAATAGTAGTAGTAGAAGTAAATCTTGGTTATTATGTAATGGCGGAGTTATTTTTTTAAGGGGAACTCGTCCTAATACTTTATTTCAGTGATTAAAGATGACTCAAGTCATTTTAGTCTTTAAAAGTTATTTTAGACACTATTAAGCAGAATAAAGGCAGCTTCGTCATCTCTGAAATATTAGCACCAGTTCTAAGAACATTTGATTCCACACAGCAACCAAGGGTTACCTCTGCTACTACTACTACTATTACTACTACTACTACTACTACTACTACTACTACTACTACTACTACTACTACTACTACTACTACTACTAACAACAACACCACTACCACCACCAATAGCATGGACCTGCTTATGCCTTTTCACATTATTTTGTTACATATACTGTACATAGCCTCTGTGCCCTTTTATTGTTTGTATAGATTTCACAAAGCAATAATACGTCTGATTAGTTGCATATGTGTCCTTTTACCTAACATATTCTCGGTATTCTACCAACATTATTACATAATTAATGATTTGTCTTCCATTTTGCGCATAGAAATTAAACAAAAAATCCCAACACGGATAAACTAGACTCAGAAACCGTGCCATAAATGGTAGTGAGAAGCTGTTCTCCAAATTATAAATATGTTGTTTACTCTCACTGTATAAACTTAGTTGCTAAGCTAAATATCTTCAGTTTTATACTGCACATTTTCAACCTCTTAGTCAAATATGGGTTATGCAATGAACTTTTATTATAAATCAGTGTAAAATTATAACAAATGATTGACATGTAAACAAGAGTTCTTGATGGTCCGTGCGGCTACGCACTGAACCTTGATGGTCCGTGCGGCTACGCACTGAACCTTGATGGTCCGGGTGACTAAACACTGAACCTTGATGGTCCGTGTGACTACGCACTGAACCTCGATGGTCCGTGTGGCTTCGCACTGAACCTTGATGGTCTGTGTGGCTACGCACTGAACCTTGATGGTCCATGTGGCTACGCACTGAACCTTGATGGTCTGTGTGGCTACGCACTGAACCTTGATGGTCCATGTGGCTATGCAATGAATCTTGATGGTCCGTGTGGCTACGCACTGAACCTTGATGGTCCGTGTGGCTACGCACTGAACCTGGATGATCCGTGTGGCTTCGCACTGAACCTTGATGGTCTGTGTGGCTACGCACTGAACCTTGATGGTCCATGTGGCTATGCAATGAATCTTCATGGTCCGTGTGGCTACGCACTGAACCTTGATGGTCCGTGTGGCTATGCAATGAATCTTGATGGTCCGTGTGGCTATGCATTGAACCTTCAAATGTATACCACAATACACTTTCAGCTGTAGTTCACTCTTACACCTACACCAATAATATTATTGTATATTATTTTTATGCACCTAAAACTGTAGTTCATCACATAGTCACCTATGTAAGTCACCTGTTGTTTTTCTTACATCGTCACCTCAACATCACATCACATATTAACATGTAGTTCACCTTACACCTTCACCTCATATATTAACATGTAGTTCACCTTACATCTTCACCTCAACATCACCTCACATATTAACATGTAGTTCACCTTACAACTTCACTTCAACATCACCTCATATATTAACATGTAGTTCAACTCTGAACATTATTATAACTTGGGTAATATTGTATTTCTTTCGTATTTCCTCTGTTATGGTTTATATTCAGACATTTTATGATATAATTCAAAACTACATAAATATATTTGAAATATCTCCTAAATTTGAACATTCGTATTTATTATGTTAATTGTAAATATAAATGAAACGTAATAATATTAATTTGATAATGAATTCTGCTCCTCACATATAATAATATACTAATATAATATGATTCTGCATCTTTAAAGAAAAACTCACTTTCGTATGGGGGGGGGGGGTGAGAAAAACCTCGAAGTTGGTGAATGGTTCTTGTTCCAAAAAGTTAAAGATAACGTCCCCTTCAAGCCTAATTGTCTCCAATTAACCACTCTGTGTATAACCTCTCTTGGTTCACAACTTCCTCATTAATATATTAATGGTAATTAATAAACTTTAAGAATAACTATGGTAAGTTGAACTAAAACGTTTAGTGCAGATGAGTCGGCCAGGCTGACAGCTGAGTCAGCCAGGTTCACAGCTGAGTCAGCCAGGCTGACAGCTGTACCACAGAACTGTACTCTTCTTTATTGTCTATTATTATTATTATTATTATTATTATTATTATTATTATTATTATTATTATTATTATTATTATTATTATTATTATTATTATTATTATATAACTTCATATAAGTTTTCTTCTGATATTAAGTTTTTACTTCCATCTACACACACACACACACACACACACACACACACACACACACACACACACACACACAAGAGTGGGAGAGAAAACTAGGAGAGCTTTCTGCAAAGATGGAGAGAGAGCTTTCTGTGAAACTGGAAAAGAGGTTGGAGGAGGAGAAGAAGAACTGGGAGGCACAAGCTGAAGATGCAGTAGCCAGGATAAGGGGCCTAGAAGATGAGGTAAACAGGCTGAAGCAGGTTACAGGGGTATTGACCAGTAAAGACACAGCATCAAGGGGGCCCATCGGGAAGGAAGATGTAACTTACGCTATGGCCGTATCTGCCTACCAAGCAGGGCCAAGGAGCGAAGAGGGTGAGCAGCTGAGAGCAGGTGGAGAGGGAATAGGGCAAATGCAGAGGAACGATCATGCCACCAAGAGCAACAGGAAAAAGAAGGAGAAACAGGAGCCTGAGCTGCAGAGGAAAGGCAATGGGAGGAGGAGAGGGCAAAGGCAGTGTTTATTCATGGGCTGAAGGAGAGTGAGGAAGGACACACATGAAAGACGGCAGGCAGAAAGAAAGGAGATTGAGAGCATACTCAAAGAAATAGGTGAAGAAGACATGTCCGAGATTGTAAATTTTCAGAGAATAGGGGGGTACTCGAAGGGGAGAAAACGACCGCTCAAGCTGATTCTCAGGACAGAAACAGAGAGAGACAGAATCCTCCAAGAGAAACCACGATTGAAGGAAACGGAAGAATACAGGAGGGTGTTCCTAGACCGGGACAGAACAAAAACAGAACGACAGCAGCTGAGGGAGAGGACACAAAGGCGAAAGGAGCGAGGAGGAGGGACAAGGACAGAATCAGTAGAGGACAACCAGAGCAGGGCGGAGCAACAAGAACAAGCACACACAGAACCATCCCAAACACCCAACAACCAAGCACACTATCCCAACACAAACTACAACCAACAATCTCAGCCCCACCCAACACTCCACTATAGAATCCCACAGTACACCACCAGGTCCCCCACCCTCACAGACCCCCCAAAACACAGTAGTAGAGAGGAAACTGAAGGTATGGTACACCAATGCTGATGGAATAACAAATAAGTGGGAGGAGTGGCACAGAAAGAGTCAAGAGGCATCACCGGACATAATAGCTCTCACAGAAACCAAGCTCACAGGTATGATAACAGATGCCATCTTTCCAATGGGATACCAGATCCTGAGGAAAGACAGAGGGAACAGAGGGGGTGGAGGAGTGGCACTGCTGATCAAAAACCGATGGGATTTTGACGAGATGGAGAGAGGAGACGGAGGAGAAGCTGGGGATTACATAGTAGGGATGCTACAGTCTGGAGGTCCCAAGGTGGTAATTGCAGTGATGTATAACCCACCACAGAACAGCAGGAGGCCAAGGCAAGAGTATGATGAGAGTAACAGAGCGATGATTGACACTCTGGCAGAAGTGGCCAGAAGGGCTCGGAGCAGGGCGAAGCTACTGATCATGGGTGACTTCAACCATAAGGAAATTGATTGGGAGAACTTGGAGCCACATGGGGGCCAAGAAACGTGGAGGGCTAAGATGCTGGAGGTGGTACTGGAAAATCCATGTACCAACACGTAAGGGACACTACCAGAGAGAGGAAATGACGAACCACGAGACTGGACCTAGTATTCACCCTGAGTAGTGCAGATTTGAGGACATCACACTGAAAGCCCCCTTGGGGCCAGTGATCATATGGTTCTAAGTTTCGAATACATAGTAGAGTTACAAGTGGAGGGGGAAGCAGGAAGGGCTGCACAAATGAAGCCAAACTACAAGAAAGGTGACTATGTGGGCATGAGGAACTTCCTGCACAGAGTTCAGTGGGACAGAGAGATGGCAGGAAGTCAGTAGACGAGATGATGGAATATATGACAACAATTTGCAAGGAAGCTGAGGAGGGTTTATACCCAAGGGTAACAGGAGAAGCGAAAAGACAGGATGAGCCCATGGTTCACCCAAAGGTGCAGGAAGCCAAAACCAAGTGGCAAGGGAATGGAAGAGGTACAGAAGGCAAAGAACCCCGGAGAATAAGGAGGCAGTCAGAGCCAGAAATGAATATGCACAGATCAGAAGGAGGCCCAAAGACAGTAGAGAATGACATAGCAGCGAAAGCCAAATCTGACCCAAAGCTGCTGTACAGCCACATCAGGAGGAGAACAACAGTCAAGGACCAGGTGATCAGGCTGAGGAAGGTAGGAGGAGGTCACAAGAAATGACCGGGAAGTGTGTGAGGAGCTCAACATGAGATTCAAAGAGGTGTTCACAGAGGAGATAGAAGGGCCTCCAGAAAGGAGGAGAGGTAGGGTACACCATCAAGTGCTGGACACAATACACACAAATGAGGAGGAAGTGAAGGGGCTACTAAGCGAGCTAGATACTTCAAAGGCGATGGGGCCAGATAACATCTCTCCATGGGTCCTGGAGAGAGGAGAGAGAGCTATGTGTACCCTAACAACGATCTTCAACACATCTATCGAAACAGGGCAACTACCTGAGGTTTGGAAG
The DNA here is from genome assembly GCA_009830355.1 of Cherax destructor. NCBI lineage: Eukaryota > Metazoa > Arthropoda > Malacostraca > Decapoda > Parastacidae > Cherax > Cherax destructor. The sequence continues at coordinate 1,536 of WNWK01027034.1, read as the reverse complement.
ACAGCAAATGTAGTTCCAATTTTTAAAAAGGAGACAGGAACGAGCACTAAACTACGACCAGTGTCACTGACATGTATTGTATGCAAGGTCATGGAGAAGATAGTCAGGAGAAGGTGGTTGAGCACCTAGAAAGGAATGAGCTTATCAACGACGGCCAACACGGTTTCAGGGACGGGAAATCCTGTGTCACAAACCTACTGGAGTTCTACGACAGGGTGACAGCGATAAGGCAAGAGAGAGAGGGGTGGGTAGATTGCATATTCTTGGATTGTAAGAAGGCGTTTGACACAGTTCCACACAAGAGATTAGTGCAGAAGCTGGAGGACCAGGCAGGGGTAACAGGAAGGCACTACATTGATCAGGGAATACCTGTCAGGGAGACAAGCGAGTCATGGTACGTGGCGAGGTGTCAGATGGGCGCCGGTGACGAGCGGGGTTCCACAGGGTCAGTCCTGGGACCAGTGCTGTTTCTGGTATTTGTGAACGACATGACGGAAGGAATAGACTCCGAAGTGTCCCTGTTTGCAGATGATGTGAAGTTGATGAGAAGAATTCAATCGGACGAGGACCAGGCAGAACTACAAAGGGATCTGGACAGCCAGCAAGCCTGGTCCAGCAACTGGCTCCTGGAGTTCAACCCCACCAAGTGCAAAGTCATGAAGATTGGGAAGGGCAAAGAAGACCGCAGACGGAGTACAGCCTAGGGTCCAGAGACTGCAAACCTCAATCAAGGAAAAGATCTTGGGGTGAGTATAACACCAGACACATCTCCTGAGGCGCACATCAACCAAATAACTGCAGCATATGGGCGCCTAGCAAACCTAAGAACAGCATTCCGACATCTTAATAAAAATCGTTCAGGACCCTGTACACTGTGTACGTTAGCCCATATTGGAGTATGCAGCACCAGTTTGGAACCCACACCTAGCCAAGCATGTGAAGAAGCTCGAGAAAGTGCAAAGGTTTGCAACAAGACTAGTCCGGTAAGGGTATGTCCTCAGGGGAGGTTAAGGAAATCGACCTGACGACACTGGAGGACAGGAGAGATAGGGAGACATGATAACAACATATAAGATACTGAGAGGAATTGACAAAGTGGACAGAGACAGAATGTTCCAGAGATGGGAAAACAACAAGGGACACAGATGGAATTGAAGGCCAGATGAATCACAGAGATGTTAGGAAGTATTTCTTCAGTCACAGAGTTGTCGGGAAGTGGAATAGTTTGGAAAACGATGTAGTGGAGGCAGGCTCTATACATGGGGTTTAAGCAGAGGGATGATAAAGCTCATGGCGCAGGGGGAGTGACTGGGGCCAGTGGGGGCGGGGGCCCGGGGGTTTAATCGACCCGCAACCCCCCAAGGAAAAACAACTGGGAAAAAAAACACTTAGAGGTCGGGGGAAAAACAAATAGGCGTGGCTTTAAAGGATAATCATTTAAAAACCCAAAAGGAAAATAAGGATCACAGAAGGAAAAAATAGTAAATAGTGCCAGGGAAAAAATGCCGGGTGGAGGAACGGTTAGAATAGGCCTAA
>WNWK01027033.1:0-26725 GCA_009830355.1 Cherax destructor | reverse complement strand
TTATAATAATAATGTAGTATGGAAAATGTAGAGGAAGGGGATTTCTTGGTGCAGCACTAAAGAGAACACGAGACCGTAATTAAAAAATTAAGAAGCAGTGCGTAAAATATATTGGAAAATTTTTCCCTAAACACACACACACACATCAAGAGGTAGGGAGGAGTTCAACTTGAGGTTTAAGGAAGTATTCACAATGGAGGAAGGAAGGCAACTGGGTAGACAGGACGTGGTTCGTCACCAACAAGGGATGTCCAAGTGCTAGAGGGCATACACAAACTGAGGAGGAAGTGAAGAGGGACTCAGTGACCTCAATACCTCAAAGGCATATGTCCGGACAATATCCCCCCATGGGTTCTTCGGGAAGGAGCTGAGGTACTGAGTGTGCCTTTACCATAATATTCAACACATCCCTTGAAACTGGGCAGCTACCTGAGGTATGGAAGAAGGCCAACGAGTCCCCATTTTTAAAAAAGGAGACAGAAAAGAGGACAAACTATAGACCGGTGTCACTTACATGTAAGGTGTGCAAAGTCCTGGAGAAAATACAGGAAAAGAATGGTGGAACACCTTGAGCTGAACAGGATAATAAACACTAGACAGCACGGATTCGGGAAGGCAAATCCTGTGTAACAAACCTCCTAGAGTTCTATGATAAAGTAACAGAGGTAAGGCAGGAGAGAGAAGGGTGGGTTGATTGCATTTTCCTGGACTGCAGGAAGGCCTTCACACAGTTCCCACATGAGATTAGTAAAGAAGTTGGAAGAACAAGCAGGTATAACAGGAAGGGCACTGGAATGGGTCAGGGAATACCTCAAAGGGAGGCAACAACGAGTCATGGTGCGAGGTGAGGTATCACAGTGGGCGCTTAGAGCTGCAAGAACATCATCAACCCCCAAGAAGGCACAGTCACTAAAACCAAGAAGGATCAGTCAACCCGAAAAACCCAAAAACTCAGTCCCCTGCCAACACAAAAAGGTAGATTCCCCATCGCCAACACAAGAAGGCATCAGTCCCTCTGCAACACAAGAAGGCATCAGTACATCTGCCAACAAAGAAGGCACGTCATTTTGCCAACACCCGAAGGATCACACACTGCCAACATAGTGCATTGTCACTTGAACACAAGAAGATCAAAACTGCCAACACCCCAAGAAGGTCATCTGCAAACAAGAAAGGATGTCACTTTTCCAAAAACAAGAAGATAATACTCTGGCAACCAAGAAGGCATCACTACTCTGCAAACACCAAAAAAGTAGCATTTGCCAACACCAAGAAGGACAGTCTACCCGCCAACACAAGAAGGTATCCCATCGCCCAACACCAGGGTCACACTGCCAACACCAAGAAAGGTCCGTCACACTGCCAACACAAGAAGGCACGTCAACTGCCAACACCAGAGACAGCCTTGCCACACCAAGAATCAGTCACACCCGCCAACACCAAAAGGCATAACCCGCCAACACCAAGAAGTCCTCTATTTCCGCTCGGTGTTTACAGATGTGACTCGCCTTCTTGGATTGGCAGATGTGACTGATGCCTTCTTGGTGTTGGCAGGATGACTGATGCCTTCTTGGTGTTGGCAAGATGTGCTGGTGCCTTCTTGGTGTTGGCAGTGTGACTGATGCCTTCTTGGTGTTGGCAGATGTATATGCCTTCTTGGTGTTGGCAGATGTGACTGACCCTTCTTTTGGGGTTGGCAGATGTGACTGTGCCTTCTTGGTGTTGGCAGATGTACTGATGCCTTCTTGGTGTTGGCAGATGATGATCCTTCTTGGTGTTGGCAGATGTGACTGATGCCTTCTTGTGTTGGCAGATGTGACTGATGCTTTCTTGGTGTTGGCAGATGTGACTGCGCCTTCTTGTGTTGGCAGATGTGACTGATGCCTTCTTGGTGTTGGCAGATGTGACTGATGCCTTCTTGGTGTTGGCAGATGTGATTGATGCCTTCTTGGTGTTGGCAGATGTGACTGATGCCTTCTTGGGTGTTAGCGATGTGACTGATGCCTTCTGGTGTTGGCAGATGTGACTGATGCCTTTTTGGTGTTGGCAGATGTGACTGATATCTTCTTTGTGGCAGATGTGACTGATGCTTCTTGGTGTTGGCAGATGTGATTGATGCCTTCTGGTGTTGGCAGATGTGACAAGCCTTCTTGGTGTTGGCAGATTGACTGATTCCTTCTGGGTGTTGGCAGATGACTGATGCCTTCTTGGTGTTGGCAGATGTGACTGGTGCCTTCTTGGTGTTGGCAGATGTACTGATGCCTTCTTGGTGTTGGCAGATGTGACTGATGCCTTCTTGGTGTTGGCAGATGTGACTGACGCCTTCTTGGTGTTGGCAGATGTGACTGATGCCTTCTTGGTGTTGGCAGATGTGACTGATGCCTTCTTGGTGTTGGCAGATGTGACTGATGCCTTCTTGGTGTTGGCAGATGTGACTGATGCCTTCTTGGTGTTGGCAGATGTGACTGATGCTTTGGTGTTGGCAGATGTGACGTGCCTTTTTGGGGTTGGCAGATGTGACTGATGCCTTCTTGGTGTTGGCAGATGTGACTGATGCCTTCTTGGTGTTGGCAGATGTGACTGATGCCTTCTTGGTGTTGGCAGATGTGACTGATGCCTTCTTGGTGTTGGCAGATGTGACTGATGCCTTCTTGGTGTTGGCAGATGTGACTGATGCCTTCTTGGTGTTGGCAGATGTGACTGATATCTTCTTGGTGTTGGCAGATGTGACTGATGCCTTCTTGGGTTTGGGAGATTTATTGATGCCTTCTTGGGTTGGCAGATGTGACTAATGCCTTCTTGGTGTTGGCAGATGTGACTGATTCCTTCTGGGTGTTGGCAGATGTGACTGATGCCTTCTTGGTGTTGGCAGATGTGACTGATGCCTTCTTGGTGTTGGCAGATGTGACTGCTATCTTCTTGGTGTTATCAGATGTGACTGATGCCTTCTTGGTGTTGACAGATGTGACTGATGCCTTCTTGGTGTTGGCAGATGTGACTGATGCCTTCTGGTGTTGGCAGATACTGAAGCCTTCTTGGTGTTGGCAGATGTGACTGATGCCTTCTTGGTGTTGGCAGATGCCCACCAAATATCCCTGACAATGTTTTTAGAGCTACCAGAGAAATATGTTATTTCTTGCATGACAAAACATGTTGATGGTCCAAGATCAATGAAACGTGGCAGTATTTATTTGGCAGACGATCTCGAGCTTTGAATATTATCTCTTGAACATAATCAGCTCCCAGACAACACGAACTGATAGCATCCTAACAAGGAGTACTAGTCCCACTTACTGGGGATGGAACCAAATGACCGATCAATGGAAATCAAGGTTGACTACCATTGGCCACGTCCGAGACCTATACTATGAAGTATACTTGCATCTTCCAAAAGGCGTCCTGGGGTCTGCGCAAGTGTAAGGACAGCTTCCCGAATGCTGCTTTATGTCTATGTAAAGACAACAGTTAACAAGATTGATATTTAGATTTTGATTGAAGTGTGATATTATATGAAGACATTTTTAAACCAACACATTTACTCACATTATCAATAAAGTTTTTTTTTTCTGTCCTATGGTCAATAATATAAATTGTGCTTCTTCAAATACAAAATAATCTTTCTTGTAATATGAGTGTGTATATCTGTCATGATTTTGGGATGTATACTTACAAAAATTATATGTATTTATAAGAAATTGATTGCCATTTTGAAGATAATGACAGTGTCAGCTGGCGTAGATCCACATATAAAAATAATCAATAGGGATCATTTCACCTATGTGTCAAGTTTCATGCTTTTAACTCAAAGTGCAAGAATTTTTCCTTAAATGCCCCACTAACTTGGTGGTATCAGTAAGTAATGTGGTATTGCATCGACACTCAGAAACCTGCACATAGCCAGAATTGCGACGGTGTTCCGAAATTCCTCAAATTTTCTTTAAGCAATGATAAGAGAGTGTGAGTTTCTAATGTCAGTCACATGAAAATAAACTCCATCACAGACCAACCCTGAATCCATGCTTTCTCTGCTGTGTGTTATCTCTGAACACATCAGTGAATTTACCATGTGTTGAAGATCGCAGTCATACCTGACACTAATCCACAAAGTGGTTTTCCGCCTAGGTGGTAACGTTTGCCTTACCTCAGCTAGAAACTAGTTAGGAAATAGGTCATCTTTTTTAACTCACCGATATGGAACCACAAGGCTAGACCACAGCGCTCGTTTTTACTGTCTTATTATATAATTTTATTCATCAATGTATACTCAGTAATATGATTAACATCTCCAGACACAAATATTTCAGTCACAGCAATAGTATTAGTGTAGCAATAAGTACTCACACCATTATAAAGTATAGTTAGTGTTTAACAGCTCTGGATACGCTCATCAATATCAGTTCCAGTGTTTGATTATCACTGCACCAGACACTGATATCACTGTGAGATCATGTATATGAATAACACTACACTATACAATAACATCAATGTGACTAACACAGCTCTTGACACTGAAATCATTACATGCTGTGGAATTTGTGATTAACATATCACTAAACTGTTATATATTTGCAAGCTCATGTATGTGATAACACTAGTCACTAACATCAGTGCAAGATATGAGACGAGAGGCTTTGACTTTGTTGCTACTCCCAATCTTCATCTATTTAGAGCGTTATTCTAAATAAAAGATTATATAGACTTCGGCGTATTAGAAAGTTCAAACTCTATCATGATTTTTTTTAATATATTGTTAAATGTCTTATTAAATGACTAGGAAATCGAAGTACTCTGAAGTAGGTTCGTTAATCATCGTTGGGCTGAAGAAAGATTAATACTCTTTTATTTTTTCTACCATATCTGGAGTATACCTGTGGAGGGTTTCGGGGATCAACGCTCCGCGGCCAGGTTTGAGACCAGGCCTCGTGGTGGATCAGGGTCTGATCAACCAGGCTTTTATTGCTGGTCGCACGCAAATTGACGTACAAACCACATCAAACAACATTTTCACCAGAATGTAAAATATTTTCATTAATTCGTCAGGCAAGTTGCGGGAATTTGTACTGGTGTTTTAAAATATCAGATGCAAAATTTATTATTAAATTCATCTTCGACTTTTATGGACTGTGATTACAATGTACTTTTCCAGTGTCCTCGCTACTGCTTGCACATTGTCGAGTACCAGTACGTGGATGATGTGTTGTGAGGGTAACCCAGGACGCCATGTTTGTTAATGTGTTGAGAGATCAAATAACATGAAAATATAATGTCAGTGAAAATCTGTGATAGAATATGTATTCACATTTTTTTTACATTTTTATATACGTAAATATGTCGTGCTGAATAAGCCGAACCAGCGAGAGTGGACTAAAAAGCAAAGGTCATTTCAGTTGAATAAACAAAGTGAAAATTTCTTTATGCAATAAATCTACATAAATCATTCTGAACGTGCCGAAAATAATATACAATTAATTTTATGTAAATTTAAAAAAAAAAAAACTATGATGTGCCTACTATAATTTGATATAAAAAAGTATGTAAGGATAAGTTAGGTTAGGTAAGGTTTCTAAGGTAGGTTTGGTGCAAAAATAATGTTTATACACCATATATATATATATATATTTTATTTATTTTTTATTAACACATTGGCCGATTCCCACCAAGGCAGGGTGGCCCGAAAAAGAAAAACTTTCATCATCATTCACTCCATCACTGTCTTGCCAGAAGGGTGCTTTACACTACAGTTATAAAACTGCAACATTAACACCCCTCCTTCAGAGTGCCGGCACTGTACTTCCCATCTCCAGAACTCAAGTCCGGCCTGCCGGTTTCCCTGAATCCCTTCATAAATGTTACTTTGCTCACACTCCAACAGCACGTCAAGTATTAAAACCATATGCCTCCATTCACTCCTATCAAATACGCTCACACATGCTTGCTGGAAGTCCAAGTCCTCGCACACAAACTTCCTTTACCCCTCCCTCCAACCTTTCCTAGGCCGACCCCTACCCCGCCTTCCCTCCACTACAGATTTATACACTCTCGAAGTCACTCTGTCTCGTTCCATTCTCTCTACATGTCCAAACCACCTCAACAACCCCTCCTCAGCTCTCTGGACAATCGTTTTGGTAATCCCGCACCTCCTCCTAATTTCCAAACTCCGAATTCTCTGCATTATATTCACACCACACATTGACCTCAGACATGACATCTCCACTGCCTCCAGCCTTCTCCTCGTTGCAACATTCATCACCCATGCTTCACACCCATATAAGAGCGTTGGTATAACTATACTCTCATACATTCCCCTCTTTACTTCCATGGACAAGGTTCTTTGTCTCCACAGACTCCGAAGTGCTCCACTCACCCTTTTCCCCTCATCAATTCTATGATTCACCTCATCCTTCATAGACCTATCCGCCGACATGTCCACTCCCAAATATCTGAATACATTCACCTCCTCCATACTCTCTCCTCCAATCTGATATCCAATCTTTTGTCACCTATTCTTTTTGTTATCCTCATCACCTTACTCTTTCCTATATTCACTTTCAATTTTCTTCTTTTACACACCCTACCAAATTCATCCACCAACCTCTGCAACTTCTCTTCAGAATCTCCCAAAAGCACAGTGTCATCAGCAAAAAGCAACTGTGACAACTCCCACTTTGTATTTGCTTCTTTATCTTTTAGCCCAACACCTCTTGCCAAGACCCTCGCATTCACTTCTCTTACAACCCCATCTATAAATATATTGAACAACCACGGTGACATCACACATCCTTGTCTAAGGCCCACTTTTACTGGGAAATAGTCCCCTTCCCTCCTACACACTCTAACCTGAGCCTCACTATCCTCATAAAACTCTTCACTGCTTTCAGTAACCTTCCTCATATTCCATACACCTGCAACATCTGCCACATTGCCCCCCTATCTACCCTATCATACGCCTTTTCCAAATCCATAAATGCCACAAAAACATCTTTACACTTATCCAAATACTGTTCACCTATATGTTTCACTGTAAACACTTGGTCTACACCCCCTACCTTTCCTAAAGCCCCTTGTTCATCTGCTATCCTGCTTTCTGTTTTACTCTTAATTCTTTCAATAATAACTCTACCATACACTTTACCAGGTACACTCAACAGACTTATTCCCCTATAATTTTTGCACTCTCTTTTGTCCCTTTGCCTTTATACAAAGGAACAATACACGCTCTCTGCCAATCCCTAGGTACCTTACCCTCTTCCATACATTTATTAAATAATAGCACCAACCACTCCAAAATTATATCCCCACCTGCTTTTAACATTTCTATCTTTATCCCATCAATCCCAGCTGCCTTACCCCTTTCATTCTACCCACTGCCTCACGAACTTCCCTACACCCACAACTGGCTCTTCCACACTCCTACAAGATGTTATTCCTCCTTGCCCTACACACGAAATTACAGCTTCCCTGTCTTCATCAACATTTAACAAATCCTCAAAATATTCTCTCCATCTTCCCGATACCTCTAACTCTCCATTTAATAACTCTCCTCTCCTATTTTTAACTGTCAAATCCATTTGTTCTCTAGGCTTCCTCAACGTATTAATCTCATTCCAAAACTTTTTCTTATTTTCAACAAAATTTGCTGATAACATCTCACCCACTCTCTCATCTGCTCTCTTTTACATTGCTTCACCACTCTTTTAACCTCTCTTTTTCTCTCCATATACTCTTCCCTCCTTGCATCACTTCTACTTTGTAAAAACCTCTCATATGCTAACTTTTTCTCCCTTACTACTCTTTTTACATCATCATTCCACCAATCGCTCCTCTTCCCTCCGCACCCACTCGCCTGTAACCACAAACTTCTGCTGAACACTCTAACACTACATTTTTAAATCTACCCCATACATTTTCGACCCCATTGCCTACACTCTCACTAGCCCATCTATCCTCCAATAGTTGTTTATATCTTACCCTAACTGCCTCCTCTTTTAGTTTATAAACCTTCACCTCTCTTTTACTTACTGATTCTATTTTCCTTGTATCCCATCTACCTTTTACTCCCACTGTAGCTATAACTAAAAGTGATCTGATATATCTGTGGCCCCTCTATAAACATGTACATCCTGAAGTCTACTCAACAGTCTTTTATCTACCAATACATAGTCCAACAAACTACTGTCATTACGCCCTACATCATATCTTGTATACTTATTTATCCTCTTTTTCTTAAAATATGTATTACCTATAACTAAACCCCTTTCTATACAAAGTTCAATCAAAGGGCTCCCATTATCATTTACACCTGGCACCCCAAACTTACTTACTACACCCTCTCTACATGTTTCTCCCACTTTAGCATTTAGGTCCCCTACCACAATTACTCTCTCATTTGGTTCAAAAGTTCCTATACATTCGCTTAACATCTCCCAAAATCTCTCTCTCTCCTCTACACTCCTCTCTTCTCCAGGTGCATACACGCTTATTATGACCCACTTTTCGCATCGGACCCTTATTTTAATCCACATAATCCTTGAATTTACACATTCATATTCCCTCTTTTCCTTCCATAACTGATCCTTCAACATTATTGCTACCACTTCCTTAGCTCTAACTCTCTCAGATACTCCTGACTTAATCCCATGTATTTCTCCCCACTGAAACTCGCCTACCCCCTTCAGCTTTGTTTCGCTTAGGGCCAGGACATCCAACTTCTTTTCATTCATAACATCGGCAATCATCTCTTTCTTATCATCCGCACTACATCCACGCACATTCAGACAACCCAGTTTTATAAAGTTTTTCTTCTTCTCGTTTTTAGTAGATTTGTACAGGAGAAGGGGTTACTAGCCCATTGCTCCCGGCATCTTAGTCGCCTCATACGACACGCATGGCTTACGGAGGAAAGATTCTTTTCCACTTCCCCATGGGCAATAGAGAAAATAAAAAGAACAAGAGCTATTAAGAAAAAGAAGAAAAACCTAGATGTGTGTATGTATATATATGCATGTGTATGCCAGTGTAGTGTGACCTAAAGTGTAAGTAGAAGTAGCTAGATATACCTGTTATCCAGCGTGTTTATGAGACAGAAAAAAGACACCAGCAATCCTACCATCATGTAAAACAGTTTCAGGTTTCTGTTTCACAGTCACCTGGCAGGACGGTAGTACCTCCCTGGGTGGAAAAATAAACACATAAGCAGTATAATGTGATCCTTTATTGACAACGTTTCGCCCACGCAGTGGGCTTTATCGAGTCACAGACAGATCTACCTGGAAAATGAGCAACATGGAGATATATATAGGGTACAGTCAGGTGGAGAATGCTGGGTCAGGTGGAGAAAGCTGCATGTCACAGTCTTAAAAGTAGTGTGATAGTTAAAAACATTGTGTGACTTAAAGGACCTGCAGTGTACCATTCTTGAGTTCTAGGTGGGATAGCGTTGAAGAAGTTTCTTGGCAATAGGTTCAGCTATGTTGTAGAAGCCGTTGTTCTGGTTGAAGTTGTTGGATATACAGACGAGTGATGATTCTAGGATTCTTCGGTATTGCGTGTTGTCTTCTCTGGCGATGAGTCTTGCGTTTCTGTAGTTGATTAAATGGTTGTGTAAATTTCGGTGTTGAACACAGGCATTTCTTGAGTCGTCAGATCTGCCTGCGTACTGGTGTTCTGAAATGCGTGTTTGTAGGTCTCTGGATGTTTCGCCAACGTATAATTTGCTGCAGCCATTGCAAGGATTGTGTATACCCCTGTCGTGGATTGAAGCTTTTCCTGTCTGTTACTGGTAATGTCCTTGATGGTGGTGGATGTGGAGGTGGATACTCGGAATGAGGTCTTAGAAAAAATGTTGGAAACTTGTTTGGAAATGGAGTTGGTGGGAAGGACTATGTATCTCTTCTCAGCAGTGTCTTCTCTGGGTGTGTTGAAGATGTTTAATGCCCGTCGTCTGCAGTCTCTAATGAAGTGACGAGGATAGTGAAGTTTGGAAAAAACTTGTTCAATGAGGGAGCATTCTTCTTCAAGGAACTCACTGCTGCAGATTCTGAGTGCGCGCAGGAAAAAGCCTATAATTACACCACGTTTAATTTTGGTGTCATGGTGAGAGTAGAAGTTGAGAAGATCGTGTTGATTGGTAGGTTTTCGATAGACTTTAAAACGAAGTTCATGGTCAGCTCTGCAGAGAAGAACATCAAGGAAAGGAAGAGTGTTGTCGACTTCACCTGACCCAGCTTTCTCCACCTGACTGTACCCTATATATATCTCCATGTTGCTCATTTTCCAGGTAGATCTGTCTGTGACTCGATAAAGCCCACTGCGTGGGCGAAACGTTGTCAATAAAGGATCACATTATACTGCTTATGTGTTTATTTTTCCATTGTGTCGGTATTTTATACCATTTATTTCCATCGTGTCAAACACTGCAGTAGAAATGGATCCTTCACACAGAGAATACCTGGACCTTCTTCTAAAAGCTTACTCACTTCGCAATAGACACAATTTTCTTCGTGACTGTATCCAAGAAATGGTGTTACCAAGATCTACTCCTCCTCAAATTGCCAACATTAAACCTCCTTTCTCCGCAACTGCACGAACTTACCTTGAAGAGTGTGCAGATGACCTGAACAACGCTACAAAGGAAACTTTTCTCCAAGCCAGGACACTAGGCACGACACTCCGGGGTAACATGAACAGACGCACCGCCGAAATTATTCGCAGCAGAGTTACCACAGCTAATGTTCAGCAAAAAATCAGACTTACTAGGAAACTCCAAACTCTCTGCGATAATTCTCAGTGGAAAAGTTTAGGAAGACCTGAAATTATTCAAAATCTTTCAACTCGTCCACTGTCAACCACAGAAACTGAAGCCCTCAGCTTAGGTCTCAAATTTGCAACAGGAATCACGAAACCAAAACAAGACCTCAATTTCATCGCTAAAAACTACAGACACAATGACTCCGATTTCCAAAAAGGCTATCTTCAAGGCATCATCTCAGCAGCCATCTCAACATACAGTACCCTAGTCATACCTCGACGTTACATCATTGCACTTAAAACTTTAGCAGAAGACACGACCATCAGGGTAACCACCGCTGATAAAGGAGGTGGTGTCGTAATCTTGAACACTGACGATTACAGGAACAAAATGCTTAATCTACTTAATGACCCAGATACCTACAAACCTCTCACTACTAATCAAGTGGACAACCTCACCAAAACATTTCTTCACAAGACTCGCCGCATTCTGAGAAAATCAGAACTAGGAAAGAAACTTCTACACACCATTCCCAGCAACCCCAGACCTGCCAGAATGTACGGTCTGCCAAAAACTCACAAACCAGGTATCCCATTGAGGCCCATATCCTCGGGAATAGGCAGTGCTCCCCACCAAATCTCAGGAATTCTCGCTAAATACCTCTCCAAACTTTTGGGCACCATCAGTCCAGCACATCTCAAACACTCTGGTGACCTTCTCAATCGCATTCGCAACATCAACATCAGAAACAAGAAACTCTCCAGCCTTGATGTAACATCCCTATTCACCAAAGTACCTACTACACAAGCTATCGATCTCTTGCGCAGGAAAATTGACGACTCGCTTGATCTTCCTCTTCCAGCCAGCGATTTCATCGACCTTGTTGAACTATGTGTGGGCTTTACATGTTTCTCTTTCGAAAACCAACTCTTTCAGCAAACTTTTGGACTACCCATGGGATCGCCACTTAGTGCCGTCCTTGCGAACCTATATATGGAACATTTGGAAGCCGAGCGATTTTCCACTATTATTCCCTCTTCTGTCACCTGGCTTCGTTATGTTGACGACATTCTCATCATAACTCCCAGACGCTTCAACGTTCAAGCTCTCCAACACGAACTCAACCAGGTTGAGCCATCAATCCAGTTTACACTAGAAGAAGAAGTCGACAACACTCTTCCTTTCCTTGATGTTCTTCTCTGCAGAGCTGACCATGAACTTCGTTTTAAAGTCTATCGAAAACCTACCAATCAACACGATCTTCTCAACTTCTACTCTCACCATGACACCAAAATTAAACGTGGTGTAATTATAGGCTTTTTCCTGCGCGCACTCAGAATCTGCAGCAGTGAGTTCCTTGAAGAAGAATGCTCCTCATTGAACAAGTTTTTCCAAACTTCACTATCCTCGTCACTTCATTAGAGACTGCAGACGACGGGCATTAAACATCTTCAACACACCCAGAGAAGACACTGCTGAGAAGAGATACATAGTCCTTCCCACCAACTCCATTTCCAAACAAGTTTCCAACATTTTTCTAAGACCTCATTCCGAGTATCCACCTCCACATCCACCACCATCAAGGACATTACCAGTAACAGACAGGAAAAGCTTCAATCCACGGCAGGGTATACACAATCCCTTGCAATGGCTGCAGCAAATTATACGTTGGCGAAACATCCAGAGACCTACAAACACGCATTTCAGAACACCAGTACGCAGGCAGATCTGACGACTCAAGAAATGCCTGTGTTCAACACCGAAATTTACACAACCATTTAATCAACTACAGAAACGCAAGACTCATCGCCAGAGAAGACAACACGCAATACCGAAGAATCCTAGAATCATCACTCGTCTGTATATCCAACAACTTCAACCAGAACAACGGCTTCTACAACATAGCTGAACCTATTGCCAAGAAACTTCTTCAACGCTATCCCACCTAGAACTCAAGAATGGTACACTGCAGGTCCTTTAAGTCACACAATGTTTTTAACTATCACACTACTTTTAAGACTGTGACATGCAGCTTTCTCCACCTGACCCAGCATTCTCCACCTGACTGTACCCTATATATATCTCCATGTTGCTCATTTTCCAGGTAGATCTGTCTGTGACTCGATAAAGCCCACTGCGTGGGCGAAACGTTGTCAATAAAGGATCACATTATACTGCTTATGTGTTTATTTTTCCATTGTGTCGGTATTTTATACCATTTATTTCCACCTCCCTGGGTGGTTGCTGTCTACCAACCTACTACCTGATATATATATATATATATATATATATATATATATATATATATATATATCTTTATTTGCTACAAGTACATGTACATGGTATTATACAGGCCTAGCTGACATCAATGACATACTACTATATAGAAAACCCTTTGTTATGCAGAGTATTTCGGGCAAATTAGGTCCTTGTCCCAGGATGCGACACACACCAGTCGACTAACTCCTAGGTACCCATTTTGCTGATAGGTGAACATAGACAACCGGTGTAAAGAAACACGCCCAATGTTTCTACCCACGCTGGGAATCGAACGCAGACCATCGCTGTATGAAGAGAGAGCTTTAGCGACCAGGCCATGGGGCACCGTGGCCGAGGCAAGTGGTATTTAATCAATAGAGCATCATGGAGTTTTTGCTCGTCATGCGGCGGGCTAAAACAACATGGGTTCGAGTCCTTGGCTAGTCGCAGTGTTGTTATTAATTAAATACCACTTGTTTGTGGTTACAGTAATATAAAATACTGCTCGTGGAGGCTAATACACCAAACGGGGAGGATGAAATTAGCTCAGAAGTACCCACACCATCAAATGTCCTCGGATCACAGTACAACACCTAGCTCTGCTAGGTGCGTGATTCTTGTAGGATTGTGTGATCCCGTGGGTTAGAGCGTCATAGAATTTTTGCTCACCATGCAGAGAGGCAGCTAAGGACGATAATTGCTTGATCAGCAGTTTGGCACTCCCAACAAATATCTTTATGCTGAGGCTATTATTACTAATACACTTTATCCACTTATACCATTTATTCAATAAATATATCAGACATAAGATATATAAGATAAAAGCCTAATAAAGACAGCCAAAATAATAATAATTGTCATATTATGAGAGTTCAGTCATCGGAGACTTTTTGTCTAGCGATGTTCCTGCTTATAACTGTACAGTTTTCTCTATTGCCTCTCTGGTATACTAAAAAAAACGGTGTTTTAACATGGGAAACAATAAGAAATCACTTACAAATGTAAAGTAAAATAAATTTTATTTCATTGCAAGTTTACATCGAGATTTTGTAATTATAATTTAGAAATGAAGAGCAAGGAGAGCCACTATTATGCCATTGCATTATGGGCAGACTTAATCTAATGACTTATTGACTACTTAATACTAGAGAAATATAATGATTTATAGTTAAACATTAGCATGTGTTTTTAGCAGATAATAAGTTTACTTAAATTACAATCTGAGGATATTACATTTGTCAACGTGTTATGCAAGATGGTTATATCAATAGTAAATATAACACTTTTATTATGGTTAAATAACACTTAGCATTGTTGAAAGTAGTTTACAATAAGAGTATATTTAGTCTAGGGTGAGTAGGTGGTTTTTGAGAAGTCTTAAATTAATGTTCAGGCAAGGTTGTTTTAATATTTTCTGGTAATGAATTCCAGATTTTGGGGCCCTTTATGTGCATAGAGTTTTTAGACCGGGTGATATGGACTCTGGATATATAAAAAAGTGATCTATGTCTTGTGTTATGGTCATGGGTCCTGTTAAAGTTGGTGAGGAGAATTTTGAGTGGAGGGTTTATATTTGAGTGTAAAGTTCTATGTATGTAGTAGGCACAGGAATAAGTGTGAATGTTCTTTACAGTGAGTAGTTTTAGACTTTCGAATATTGGCGGAGTATCCTGTCTAGAGTGGGAATTTGTTATCATTCTGACTGCTGCCTTTTGCTGGGTTATGAGTGGTCTAAGGTGATTTAATGTTGTTGATCCCCATGCACAAATTCTATAGGTGAGATAAGGGTAGATGAGTGAATGATACAGAGCAAGGAGAGCTGTTTGAGGCACATAATAGTGTATCTTTGATAGTATGCCTACTGTCTTTGAGATTTTTTGGGAAATTTGTTGTATGTGTGTTTGGAATTTGAGGCTACTGTCAAGGTGGATTCCTAGGAATTTTCCCTCTGTGAGTATTGTGATGGGTGATCCATTTACCGTTATATTAAGTGGGACATTTGAAGCTCTGTTTCCAAACTGAATGAAATAGGTTTTGTCAGTATTGAGAGTAAGCTTATTAGTTTTCATCCAGGTAGATATTTTCTGTAATTCAGCATTTACAATGTTGGCCAGTATGACTGGGTTTGGGTGAGAGAAGACATATGTAA
Organism: Cherax destructor; assembly: GCA_009830355.1. Classification (NCBI taxonomy): domain Eukaryota; kingdom Metazoa; phylum Arthropoda; class Malacostraca; order Decapoda; family Parastacidae; genus Cherax; species Cherax destructor. The sequence continues at coordinate 11,570 of WNWK01027033.1, read as the reverse complement.
TGTCATCTGCAAATAATATGGGTTTGAGTAGTTGTGATGCATTCGGTAGGTCATTGATGTAAATGAGGAAGAGGAGTAATCCCAGGACATTTCCTTGCGGGACACTGACTTTAATTTGTTGTGTGGAAGAGTTAGCTCCATTTGTGTACACATATTGGCTTCTATTACTAAGGTATGATTTTAGGTAGTTGAGTGAGTGCCCTCTTATACCATAGTGAGCTAATTTTGTGAGCAGTAAGTCATGGTCAACTGTATCAAAAGCTTTAAGTAAATCAATGATGATTCCCAATGGGAATTCTTTCTTCTCAAGAGCGGTGTATATAAGCTCTAGCATGTGTATAATAGCATCATTAGTGTTTTTGTTTGTCCTGAATCCAAACTGACAGGGGTTGAGTATGTTGTTTGAGACGAGGTAGGAATAGATCTGCCTATGAATTAATTTCTCAAAGATTTTAGAGAGCAGATGTAAATTAGATATTGGTCTATAATTATTCAAGTCTGCTTGATCTCCTCCTTTGTGGATCGGGGTGACCCTCGCTATTTTGAAAATTGATGGGAAGGTAGAGGATTCAATGTATTTGTTGAAGAGTGCTGCAATAACTGGTGACAGTACCTGGGAAGCTTTTTTGTACATAAAAAGTGGTAAGCTATTTATGTCTCCTGCCTTATTTTTAAGGGTGTTGATGATGAGCGAGACTTCTGTTGGGTTGGTTGGAGCTAAGAATAGTGTATTTGGGTACATGTTAGTGAGGTAGTCTGATGGACAGGTGTTTGAACTTGGGATCTTACTCGCTAGATTCCTTCCTATTGTGGAGAAGAAATCATTAAGTCTGTTTGCTGTTTCAGCTGGTGGGAGTCGGGGTTCATCTGGTTTTGTTAATTTGATAGTTTTAATTTTGGATATCTTTTTATTTCCTAGAATTTCAGATAGGGTTTTCCAGGTCTTTTTCATATCACCTTTTATGTTATGTAGTCTTTTCTCATAATACAATTTTTTTGACCTTATCAGGCTGGTAAGGATTGACGAGTAGCGCTTGGATTATTCTCTGGTTATTTGACCCCTTCTGTACTATTTTTCATATTGGTGCTTTTTGTTAATGGATTTAAGGATGCTGGGTGTTAGCCAGGGACTGTTAAGTCTCTTAGCTGTGATCTGTTTAGTTTTTTTAGGGCAGTGTTTGTTATAGAGGTAGTGGTTTTTTTTAAGTAAATTCTTGATACATTCATTAATATCTGTATATGCTTCTATCTCATTATGCCAGTCGATGTTAATCATAGCTGTTATAAAGTTATTAACAGCTGACTCATTATGTAGTCTGAAGGTAACTTTAGTAATATCTTGGGGCAATTTACCTAGGTTGGTTATGAGAAAGGTAGGGTAGTGGTCTGTGGTGTTGTCTGTGATTATGCCTGATTTTAGAGGGGATATAGTGTTAGTCCAGATGTGGTCAGAGATTCTTGTAGATTCTTGTTTGTTATAGAGGTGGTGGGTTTTGTTAAGGAAATTCTTGATGCATTCATTAGTATCTGTATATGTTTCTAACTCATTATGCCAGTCAATGTTAATCATAGCTGTTATAAAGTTATTTACAGCTGACTCGTTATGTAGTCTGAAGGTAACTTTTGTAATATCTAGGGGCAATTTACCAAGATTAGTTATGAGAAAGGTCGGATAGTGGTCTGTGGTGTTGTCTGTGATGATGCCTGATTTTAGAGGGGCTATAGTATTAGTCCAGATGTGGTCTAGTAATGAGGTACTAGTCTCGGAGATTCTTGTAGGTTTTGAAATTGTTGGTAGTAACAAGCAGTTGCTCATAGTGTTTGTGAATTCAGTTACTTGTGGGTCCTGGTCATGTAAGAGATTTATGTTGAAATCTCCTGTGAGCAGCAAATGGTCTTTGTTCATGTGTGCATTAGTGATGTATCGGATATTCGCATCCGCATCTGCGGAACATCCGCACAAATTCTTACATCTGCATCAACATCCGCGGAACATCCGCACAATTTTTTACATCCGCATCCGCATTTGCATCCGTAAAATGAGTAAGTAAGACATCCGTATACACATCCGCATCCCGGATATCTAAATTTTCACATCCGATACATCCCTAGTGTGCATCAGTTATCAGGTGTCCTAATTTTTCACTAAAGTGGTGAATGTTTGACTGTGGTAATCTGTAGATGTTTATCAGTGTGAGGGGTTTTTGCAGGTCTTCTGATTTAAATTTAGCAAGAGTTATTGATACATTCAAGTTGTTCTGAGTAATATATAGCTATTCCACCCCCTCGCTGATCTGTCCTACAGTTGTGTATGGCTGTGTAACCTGGGATGGCATAGACATAGTACCAGGCTTTAGCCAGGTCTCAGTGAGTGTGATGATTGACATATTGGTCTGTAGTAATGCATAGAAAAAGCCCAAAATAGCGTGATTTTCATGAATCTTTTAACGTAAATGAGGCATGATCGCGTTTCCGCGATTATCTCGAAAGTAAGATTTTGGCCTATTGTTTGATTCTCCTCCATTATTAATGATTAAATTGAAATGATTTTCACAGGGAACATAAAGCAAAATGTGTTTGTATTTACTGTGGTACAAAATTTGGAATATCTCAAATATTGTTTATTTTGTGGGGGTAAAAAGGCAGATATTTTGGTGAGTGTCAAAAGCGTTACAATTTTTTTTTTTTGGCATGAAGATAAGCTATCTTACATTCATTGATTCCATATGTATTTTGTGTTAGACATATTCTACGAGTGGGAAGTGTCCCCAGTGCCGCTAGTGCCCCCAGACCGGAAGAAGATGCTGCCATTTGTCATAAGTATTTTTTTCTCTCTCTCTGTTGTTTGTTGGCCGATCATATTGAAACTTTCTCACATCATTCTAAGTACATGCTTCAAAACGTATATTTATTTACTTACCAAAAAACAAAAAAATCGGACGACAAATAATGGAGATGCCATGAATTGCAGCACTCGTCACTTTAGCGACCTGGCCATGGGGCACCGTGGCCGAGACAAGTGGTATTTAATCAATAACAACACTGCGACTAGCCGAGGATTCGAACTCGTGTTGTTTTAGCCCTCTGCATGGTGAGCAAAAATTCTATGATGCTATAACCCACGGGACCACACAATCGTACAAGAATCACGCACCCAGCAGAGCTAGGTGTTGTACTGTGATCCGAGGACATTTGATGGTGTGGGTGCTTCTGAGCTAATTCCATCCTCCCTGTTTGGTGTATTAGCCTCCACAAGCAGTATTTTATATTAATAACAACACTGCGACTAGCCAAGGACTCGAACCCATGTTGTTTTAGCCCGCCACATAGCGAGCAAAAATTCCATGATGCTCTAACCCACGGGACAATACAATCCTACAAGAATCATGCACCCAACAGAGCTAGGTGTTGTACTGTGATCCGAGGACATTCGATGGTGTGAGTGCTTCAGATCTAATTTCATCCTCCTCCCCGTTTGGTGAACTAGCCTCCACAAGCAGTATTTTATATTAATATAACCACGATCAAGTGGTATTTAAATAATAACAACACTGTGACTAGCCGAGGATTCAAACCCATGTTGTTTTAACCTGCATTAGTGTTGTTACTGATTAAATATCACTTGTCCGTGGAGGCTAGTACACCAAACGGGGAGGTGGATGAAATTAGCTATGACGCACCCACACCATCGAATGTAGGATTGTATGGTCCCGTGGGTTAGAGCATCATGGAATTTTCGTTCACCATGAGGCAGGCTAAAACAACATGGGTTGGAATCCTCGACTAGCCGCAGTGATGTTATATATATATATATATATATATATATATATATATATTTTTTTTTTTTTTTTTTTTTTTTTTTTTTCCAACAAGTCGGCCGTCTCCCACCGAGGCAGGGTGACCCAAAAAGAAAGAAAATCCCCAAAAAGAAAAAACTTTCATCATCATTCAACACTTTCACCACACTCATACATAATCACTGTCTTTGCAGAGGAGCTCAGATACGACAGCTGAGAAAAGTCCCTCCCAGCTGTCACTATCTCAGACCCCTCCTTTAAAGTGCAGGCATTGTACTTCCCATTTAAAGGAATCAAGTCCAACTAAATCAATTAACTGGTTTCCCTGAATCCCTTCACACAATGTTACCCTGCTCACACTCCAACAGATCGTCATGTCCCAAAAACCATTCGTCTCCATTCACTCCTATCTAACACGCTCACACATGCTTGCTGGAAGTCCAAGCCCCTCGCCCACAAAACCTCCTTTACCCCTTCCCTCCAACCTTTTCTAGGACGACCCCTACCCGCCTTCCTTCCCTACAGATTTATACGCTCTCCAAGTCATTCTACTTTGATCCATTCTCTCTAAATGACCAAACCACCTCAACAACCCCTCTTCAGCCCTCTGACAAATACTTTTAGTAACTCCACACCTTCTCCTAATTTCCACATTCCGAATTTTCTGCATAATATTTACACCACACATTGCCCTTAGACAGGACATCTCCACTGCCTCCAGCCTCCTCCTCGCTGCAGCATTTGCAACCCATGCTTCACACCCATATAAGAGTGTTGGTACCACTATACTTTCGTACATTCCCTTCTTTGCCTCCATGGATAAAGTTTTTGTCTCCACAGATACCTCAATGCACCACTCACTTTTTTCCTTCATCAATTCTATGGTTAACCTCATCCTTCATAAACCCATCCGCTGACACATCAACTCCCAAATATCTGAAAACATTTACTTCTTCCATAATCCCTCTCTCCCAATGTGATATCCAATTTTTCTTTATTTAAATCGTTTGATACCCTCATCACCTTACTCTTATCTATGTTCACTTTTAACTTTCTACCTTTACACACTCTCCCAAACTCGTCCACTAACCTTTGCAACTTTTCTTTAGAATCTCCCATAAGCACAGTATCATCAGCAAAAAGTAACTGTGTCAACTCCCATTTTGCATTTAATTCTCCATAATTTAATCCCACCCTCTCCCCAACACCCTAGCATTTACTTCTTTTACAACCCCATCTATAAATATATTAAACAACCATGGTGACATTACACAACCCTGTCTAAGACCTACTTTTACCGGGAAATAATCTCCCTCTCTCCTACACACCCTAACCTGAGCCTCACTATCCTCATAAAAACTCTTTACAGCCTTCAGTAACTTACTACCTATTCCATACACTTGCAACATTTGCCACATTGCTCCCCTATCCACTCTATCATATGCCTTTTCTAAATCCATAAATGCAATAAAAACTTCTCTACCTTTATCTAAATACTGTTCACATATATGCTTCACTGTAAACACTTGATCTACACATCCCTACCCACTCTAAAGCCTCCTTGCTCATCTGCAATCCTACTCTCTGTCTTACCTCTAATTCTTTCAATAATAACCCTGCCATACACTTTACCTGGTATACTCAGTAAACTTATTCCCCTATAATTTTTACACTCTCTTTTATCCCCTTCCCTTTATATAAAGGAACTATACATGCTCGCTGCCAATCCCTAGGTACCTTCCCTCTTTCATACATTTATTAAACAAAAATACCAACCACTCCAGCACTATATCCCCCTGCTTTTAACATTTCTGTCATGATTCCGTCAATTCCAGCTGCTTTACCCCTTTCATTCTACGTAATGCCTCATGCACCTCCCCCACACTCACATCCTGCTCTTCTTCACTCCTAAACGATGTTGTACCTCCCTGGCCAGTACATGAAATTATCGCCTCCCTCTTTTCATCGACATTTAAAAGTTCCTCAAAATATTCCGCCATCTACCCAATACCTCCAGCTCCCCATCTACTAACTCCCCTACTCTGTTTTTAACTGACAAATCCATTCGTTCCCTAGGCTTTCTTACCTTGTTTATCTCACTCCAAAATTTTTCTTGTTTTCAGCAAAATTTCTTGACAGAGCCTCTCCCGTTCTTTCATCCGCTCTTCTTTTGCACTCTCTCACCACTCTCTTCACCTTTCTTTTACTCTCCATATACTTTGCTCTTCTACTAACACTTCTGTTTTGTAAAAACCTCTCATAAGCTACCTTTTTCTCTTTTATCACACCCTTTACTTCTTCATTCCACCACTCACTCCTCTTTCCTCCTGCACCCACCCTCCTATAGCCACAAACTTCTGCCCCACATTCTAATACTGCATTTTTAAAACTATCCCAACTCTCTTCAACCCCCCCCCACTACTCCTACTTGCACTAGCCCACCTTTCTGCCAATAGTTGCTTATATCTCACCCTAACTTCCTCCTCCCTTAGTTTATACACTTTTACCTCTCTCTTACTTGCTGTTGCCATTTTCCTTTTGTCCCATCTACCTTTTACTCTAACTGTAGCTACAACCAAATAATGATCTGATATATCCGTTGCCCCTCTATAAACATATATATATATATATATATATATATATATATATATATATATATATATATATATATATATATATATATATATATATATATATATATATATATATGTCGTGCCGATTAGGTAAAACTCTGATTTTGGCTTAAATAGCAACGCTCACCTTGCCATATAAGACAAGTGAAAATTTGTGTATGCAATAATTTCGCCAAAATCATTCTGAACATAACGAAAAAATATATTTTATTGAGTTTGTTTATTATTAAATTAATATTAACGTATCTAAAATATATTTAGTTGGGTTAGGCTAAATTAAATTGCGCTTGTTGTAATAAGGTTAGGTAGGTTTTCAAAGTTTCTCTTGGTACAAAATTATAAAATATTACATTAACCTAAATGAAAAAAATATATCTTTAAACGTATAAGAGAAAATTTTAGAAAGGACTTAATTTTAGATGAGTTCTTGCTAATTGACCAGTTTTACCTATTAGGCACGACATATATATATATATATATATATATATATATATATATATATATATATATATATATATATATATATATTATATATATATATATATATTATTACGCCTGGTCACCTTCCACATTACTTTTGCTGTATAACCCTGTGGTTTAGCGCTTCTATTTGATTATAATAATAATAATAATCCACATTACTTTGAGCAGATTTCACTTAATATCATATTGCGCTCTTCTTTATTAGTAGCTAAAGTAAGGAAGTCCTACTGTATAATATTATCCATGGCCAACATAAATTACTTAACGGAATCATGTAAAATTATTGTATATACTAAATGGTCTTAAAATCTTATGTTAAGTGTAGCAGTGCGAGTTGTAAAGCACTAGTGTAACGACCAGTCTCGGGTTTACCCCAAGCTACCTCTAAGTATGTGGCGTGACCTTATGTCAGGTCACCCCTCCCACTACTGGCAGTAGCAGCTGGTCTACAGCTCAAGGTGCATTTCTGGGAAGTCCTCTGTTGTAATAGAACCATATTCTCTTAGATCATACTTAAGACGGTGCTCGTGGGGGACTTACCTTTATATTACGTCCCAGCCACACAATAGAGCAAAAAACTAATGTCAAAGACCTGGGAGTGATCATGACAGAGGATCTCACCTTCAAGGGCCATAAGTCTGTAGCAATCGCATCTGCTAGAAAAATGACAGGATGGATAATGAGAACCTTCAAAATCACGGTTGCCATCCCATGTTGACACTTTTCAGGTCGCTTGTTCTATCTAGGCTGGAATATTGCTGCACACTAACTGCATCTTTCAAGGCAGGTGAAATTGCTGACCTAGAAAATGTACAGAGAACCTTCACGGCACGCATAACTGCGATAAACCACCTCAGTTACTGAGAACGCTTTCAGTTCCTAAACCTGTACTCCCTAGAATGCAGGCGGGAGAGATACATTATTATATACACTTGAAAAATCCTAGAGGGATTAGTACCAAACTTGCACACAAGAGTCACTCCCTACGAAAGCAAAGACTCGGCAGACGATGTAACATTCCCCAATGAAAGAAGGGTGCCACTTTACACGTTGAGAGACAACACAATAAGTGTCAGGGGTCCAAGACTGTTCAACTGCCTCCTAGCATACATAAGGGAAATAACCAATAGACCCTGGCTGTCTTCAAGCAGGCACTGGACAGGCACCTAAAGTCGGTACCTGACCAGCCAGGCTGTGGTTCGTACGTTGGACTGCGTGCGGCCAGCAGTAACAGCCTGGTTGATCAGGCTCTGATCCAACATGAGGCCTGGTCACAGACCTGGCCGCAGGGGTGTTGACCCCTGGAACTCTCCTAGGTAAACTTCAGGTATTCAACGGTGATCTGAAAATCTCGGATGATAACTTGTTACTTTATTAGTGTGAATGGAAATGAAACCTTAGTCATGTATATAGTTCTCTGCAAATATTCTTGTGCTCATAAGATACGAGAGAAATGCAAATAACTTACAAGTGATGTAAGGAACAATATAATATTAAAGGCCATAATTTTTTACTTGTAATTCTTGACTCCCCATGAAAAGTAGATAGAAATTCATCAACTTATTGTACCTCGACATCCTGTAAAGTGAAAAAGAGGATAAGAGGGCAAATATATATATATATATATATATATATATATATATATATATATATATATATATATATATATATATATATATATATATATATATACACTGATCTCTGGCCGACGGAGACTCGAACCTACGAACCTTGTGACAACTTATGCAGTGCTTTGCCGACCGTACCACACTGGTCCAATACCATGGCGTCCAGCTCACGCTAGACGTTGATCCAAGGCAGCCAGCTTTCAGGCAGGTGGCTTACAGCTTTTCATCTCATCCCTTGCATGCATCGACACAACTAGAGATTTTTACAATGCTAGGAATTTGCAAGAGCAGGCGAAATATTCACAAACACTGATCTCTGGCCGACAGGAATAACGAAAAAGCCAGGATGAGCCCGTGGTTCACCAAAAGGTGCAGGGAAGCCAAAACCAAGTGTGCTACGGAATGGAAGAAGTATAGAAGGCAAAGAACCCAGGAAAATAAGGAGAACAGTCGTAGAGCCAGAATGAATATGCACAGGTGAGAAGGGAGGCCCAAAGACAATACGAGAATGACATAGCAGTGAAAGCCAAATCTGACCCAAAGCTGTTGTACAGCCACATCAGGAGGAGAATAACAGTCAAGGACCAGGTAATCTGGCTGAGGAAGGAGGGAGGGGATGTCACAAAAATGACCCGAAGTGTGTGAGGAGCTCAACATGACAAAGAAGTGTTCACAGAGGAGATAGAAGGGCCTCCAGAAAAGAAGAGAGGTGGGGTACACCATCAAGTGTTGGACACAATACATACAACTGAGTAGGAAGTGAAGAGGCTGCTAAGCGAGCTAGATACCTCAAAGGCGATGGGGCCGGATAACATTTCTCCATGGGTCCTGAGAGAGTGAGCAGAGGCGCTATGTGTACCACTAACAACAATCTTCAACACATCTATCGAAACAGGGCGACTACCTGAGGTATGGAAGACAGCAAATGTAGTCCCAATTTTTAAAAAAGGAGACAGACACGAAGCACTAAACTAAAGACCAGTGTCACTGACATGTATAGTATGCAAGGTCATGGAGAATATTATCAGAAGAGTGGTGGAGCACCTAGAAAGGAATGAGCTTATCAACGACAGCCAGCATGGTTTCAGAGATGGGAAATCCTGCGTCACAAACCTATTGGAGTTCTATGACAGTGTGACGGCAGTAAGACAAGAGAGAGAGGGGTGGGTAGATTGCATTTTCTTGGACTGTAAGAAGGCGTTTGACACAGTTCCACACAAGAGATTAGTGCAAAAGCTGGAGGACCAGGCAGGAACAACAGGGAAGGCACTGAAATGGATCAGGGAATTCCTGTCAGAAAGACAACAGCGGGTCATGGCACGTGGCGAGGTGTCAGAGTGGGCGCCTGTAACGAGCGGGGTGCCACAGGGATCAGTCCTAGGACTGGTGCTGTTTTTGGTATTTGTGAACGACATGACTGAAGGTATAGACTCCGAAGTGTCCCTGTTTGCAGATGATGTGAAGTTGATGAGAAGAATTTAATCGGACGAGGACCAGGCAGAACTACAAAGGGATCTGGACAGGCTGCAGGCCTGGTCCAGCAACTGGCTCCTGGAATTCAACCCCTCCAAGTGCAAAATCATGAAGATTGGGGAAGGGCAAAGAAGACCACAGACGGAACGGAGTACAGTCTAGGAGGCCAGAGCTTACAAACCTCACTCAAGGAAAAGGATCTTGGGGTGAGTATAACACCGGGCACATCTGAGGCGCACATCAACCAAATAACTGCTGCAGCATACGGACGCCTGGCAAACCTAAGAACAGCATTTCGACATCTTAATAAGGAGTCATTCAGGACCCTGTACACTGTGTACGTTAGGCCCATACTGGAGTATGCAGCGCCAGTTTGGAACCCTCACCTAGCCAAGCATGTAAGGAAACTAGACAAAGTGCAAAGGTTTGCAACAACCCCGGAGTTAAGGGGTATGTCCTACGAGGAGAGGTTACGGGAAATCACTGGAAATCACTGGAAGACAGGAGAGATACAGAGGATATGATAATGACATTTAAAATACTGAGAGGAATCGACAAGGTGGACAGTGACAAAATGTTCCAGAGGTGGGACACAACAACAAGGGGTCACAGTTAGAAATTGAAGACTCAGATGAACCACAGGGATGTTAGGAAGTATTTCTTCAGTCACAGAGTTGTCAGGAAGTGGAATAGTCTTGGAAGTGATGTAGTGGAGGCAGGATCCATACATAGCTTTAAGGAGAGGTATGATAAAGCTCATGGAGCGGGTAGAGTTACCGAGTAGTGGCCAGTGAAGAGGCGGCGCCAGAAGCTGGGACTCGACCCCTGCAACCACAACTAGGTGAGTACACACACACACACATATACATATATGTGTGTGTACTCACCTAATTGTACTCACCTAATTGTGGTTGCAGGGGTCGAAACTCAGCTCTTGGCTCCGCCTCTTCGCTGTCCGCTACTGGGTCTCTGCTCTCCCTGCTCCATGAGCTTTATCATACCTCGTCTTAAAACTATGTATGGTTCCTGCCTCCACTATATCTTTCTCTGAGCTATTCCACTTCCTGACTACTCTGTGGCTGAAGAAATGCTTCTAACATCCCTTTGACTCATCTGAGTCTTCAGCTTCCAGTTGTGTCCCCTTGTTTCTCGTTCCCTCTCTGGAACATCCTGTCCCTGTCTACCTTGTCGATTCCCGCAGTATTTTGTATGTCGTTATCATGTCTCCTCTGACCCTTCTTTCCTCCAGTGTTGTTAGTCCTATTTCCCTCATCCTTTCTTCATAGGACAGACCCTGAGTTGTGGAACTAGCCTTGTCGAAACCTTTGCACTTTCTCTAGTTTCTTTACGTGCTTGACCAGGTGTGGGTTCCAGACTGGTGCTGCATATTCTAGTATGGGCCTGACGTACACGGTGTACAGTGTCTTGAACGATTCCTTGTTTAGGTAACGGAACGCTAATCTTAGGTTTGCCAGTCGCCCATATGCTGCCGCGTTATCTGGTTGATGTGTGCCTCCGGAGACGTACTTGGCGTTATACTCACCCCAAGGTCTTTC
>WNWK01027032.1:0-26726 GCA_009830355.1 Cherax destructor | reverse complement strand
GCGTAAGACGGGGTATAGGGCAATGGGCAGATGTTGCAAATGTATGGAATATGGGTAGGTTACTGAAATCAGTGAAGAGTTTTGAAGAAGTAGGCCAGGTTAGAGTATGGAAAGGGGGAGATTTTTTCCCCAAAAAGTAGGCCTTAGACAAGGATGTGGATGCCACCATGGTTGTTCAATATATTTATAGATGGAGTTATAAAGAAGTGAATGCTCGGGTGTTGGCAAAAGGTGTGGGGTTGTTAAAGAAACATACAAAAGTGGGATTTGTCACAGTTGCTCTTTGCTGATGACACTGTGTTTTTGGAGATTCTGAAGAAAGTTGCAGAGGTTGGGGGAAGTTTTTGGGTGGGGTATGTAAAAAGAAATTAAAAATGAATATAGGAAAGAAAGGTGACGAGGATAAAAAATAGGTAAGGACGATTGAAAAAGATTGGAGGGAGAGGTGGAGGAGGTGAATGATGCAGATAGGGAGGGGATTTTCAGCAGAGGGTCTATGAAAGATGAGGTGAACATAGAATTGACGGGGGAAAAGGTGAGGGTGCACTGAGGAGTTTGTAGAGAAAAAGAATGTTTTCCATGAAAGCAAAGGGGGAATGTATGAGAAGTTAGGGGTGGAGGCAGGGGGGGAATGTTGAACAAGGAGAAGGCTGGAGAAGGGGGGATACCATGTCTGAGGGGAACTGGTTGAATATAATATAAAGAATCCTTAGTTTGGGGATTAGGGGGAGGTGCAGAATTACCAAAACTACTGTTAACAAAAAAAAAAAAAATATATATATATATATATATATATATATATATATATATATATATATATATTTTATTTTTTTTTTTAAACATCGGGCCCATTCCCACCAAGGCAGGTGGCCCCCAAAAAAAAAAACTTTCATCATCATTCACTCCATCACTGTCTTGCCAGAAGGGTGCTTTACACTACAGTTTAAAAAAGAACATTAACACCCCTTTTAGAGTGCCGGCACTGTACTTTCCCCTCTCCAGAACTCAAGTCCGGGCCCGCCGGTTTCCCCGAATCCCCTTTAAAATGCTTTTCTCACACTCCAACAGCACGTCAAGTATTAAAAACCATAGCCTCCCTTCACCCTATCAAAACGCTCACACATGCTTGCTGGAAGTCCAAGCCCCCCACAAAACTTCCTTTACCCCCTCCCTCCAACCTTTCCCAGGCCGAGATTTATAACTTCGAAGTACCCTGTTTTTTCCCATTCTTCTACATGTAAAACCCACCTCAAAACCCCCCTCAGTTCACAATTTTTTTGGTTTCCCCACCTCCCCTAATTTCCAAATCCTTTCTGCATTATATTCACACCAAATTGACCCAGACATGACATTCCACTGCCCACCTTTTTCCCTCGTTGCAACATTCATCCCCCATGCTTCACCCCCATATAAGAGGTTGGTATAACATACCCCCATACTTTCCCCTTTACTTCCAAAAAGGTTCTTTGTCTCCACAGCCCGAAGTGCTCCACTACCCTTTTCCCCCTCATCAACGGGATTCATACCCTTCATAGACCCATCCGAACATGTCCACCCCCAAATATTGAATACATTCCCCTTCCATACTTCCCCTCCAATCTGATACCCAAATTTTTCGTCCCCTTTTTTTTTGTTACCCTCTCCCCTTTTCTTTTCCTATATTCATTTTCAATTTTCTTTTTTTTTCACACCCTACCAAATTCATCCCCCAACCTCCAGCTTCTTTCAGAATTCCCAAAAGCACAGTGTCATCAGAAAAAAGAAACTGTGACAACCCCACTTTGTATTTGCTTTTTATTTTTAGCCCAACCCCTTTCCAAGCCCCTGCATTCATTCTTAAAACCCCTTATAAAAATTTGAACAACCAGGGTGACATCAAACCCTTGTTAACCCATTTTACGGGGAAAATAGCCCCCTTCCTCCTCAACCTAACCTGAGCCCACTATCCTCATAAAAACTCTTCACTGCTTTCAGTAACTTCCCCCTATTCCTACACCTGCAAATCTGCCACATTGCCCCCTATCTACCCTATCATACGCCTTTTTCCCAAAACCAAAATGCCAAAAAATCTTTCCCCCTTTCCCAAATACTTTCACCTATATGTTTTACTGTAAACACTTGGTCTAAAACCCCCTACCTTTCCAAAGCCCCTTTTTTACGTTCCTGTTTTTTTACTTTTAAATTTTTTTCAAAATAATCTACCATACACTTTACCAGGGACACCAAAGACTTTTCCCCTAATTTTTTCACCCTTTTTTCCCCTTTTTATAAAAGGAACAATACACGCTTCTGCCAATCCCTGTCCCCTTTCCCCCTTCCAAACATTTATTAAATAATAGCACCAACCACCCAAAATTATCCCCCCCCCTGTTTTCTTTCTTTTTACCCCTTCCCCCTGCCTTACCCCTTTTTTTCCTCCCACCCTCACGAATTTCCCCACACCCACAACTTCTTCCACATCTAAAGATGTTATTCCCCCTTTTCCCTACACACGAAATACAGCTTCCCGTTCACAACATTTAACAAACCAAAATATTTTTTCCCTCTTCCGATACTTTAACCTCCCTTTAATAATTTTATTTTTAACTGTCAAATCCATTTGTTCTCTAGGTTTCAACTTATTAATTCCCAAAATTTTTTTTTTTCAAAAAATTTGCTGATAACATCTTGCCTACACCACTAGCCCATCTATCCCCCAATAGTTGTTTATATCTTACCCTAACTGCCCCCTTTTTATTTAAAACCTTCACCTCTTTTACTTACTGATTCTTTTTCCTTGTCCCCCATCTCCTTTTCCCCCATGTAGCTATAAAAAAAAGGGGATTATATATCTGTAGCCCTATAAACATGTACATCCTGAAGTCTACTCAACAGTCTTTTATCTACCAATACATAGCCAACAAACTACTGTCATTACGCCCTACATCATATCTTGTATACTTATTTACCTTTTTTTTTAATATATATATATATATATATATATATATATATATATATATATATATATATATATATATATAAAAAAACATTTACGGAACACCACAAATGTGCCATCATAAATTCATGAATCTAGGGTTAAAAGGGGATTTTTTCCTTACAATGTCCCTGGAGCTTTGTATTTCTACACCCTGAGTATTTAGATGATGAAATCAACAATATATTTAACAGTGTCAAAAACTGATATATCCAGGGATTTCGTTGAGAAGGTTCTACTGTCAGCTGGAAGACTTTTTAAAGGACTGAATCTAAGGAAACGCCTGACAGGAAAAATGTATTGGTCTTGCCATGCAATCACAATTTGGTCTGCCTGCATGAGGCACTAAAAAGCTCAATATAAATCACTTTCATAAACAATGGGACAGTAAAAACATTGATTAAAAACACACCTCATAATAATGGGATTTTCTCCCAACCCTTTGTGCACTCTCATACACTGGTCAGACAGTTAAATCTCTAAACCAGATTATCCCAACACCAGTACTCAGTCGGGACAGGCCAGGTGTCGAATGCGATCTTTAACCATGTCAGTTTGCAATCACCCACCGGGGTGGGCTCAAGCCCAGATAATTGTACCCAAAGTTCCATCATGGTAAGAAACATGATAAGAATGCCATATATAACCCAAATTATGGGTGGTACAAACTCAATAGCTATTTAGTGAGCATTGAGCACAGGCTTAAACAATAATGTTATTCAAAAACACAGAATTGCTCCTTATGCCAATGGGTTTCGTGATGTTTCGGTTATGTTCCCCAAAAAGCTGCAAACTGAACCCTCATGGTGCCCTCAGGTATGTGATATAATATATAACATCTTGTTAAGTCTGTCCTGAACGTCTATTTTTAATATGTTAGGTCTGCTGTGACGGTAGGTATAACACACCAGCTTCTACTTCATACAGGTATCTAATGCTACAGGTGCTGTAGGTGGTGTGTTGCAATACAGACTGCAACCTGAGTGATATAACATCAATAGTAACGAAGTAGTCAGGGGGGATCATTTAGGTATGGGGCACATGTGCGATCATCCTAGAATAGCCATAAAGAAATGCAGAGTGACCTTTGAGGTCCAACCTGTATAGGTACAGCAGTACAAGGTACACAAGGTACACATAGTTGATTGCAACATGGTGATTGCAAAAATTTAGGTTTACGAATTATAGTTAGTAAATTTAATGATAATGATAATGATAATAATAATGGTAGTAGCAGATGATAGTGGATAATAATGATAGTAGCAGATGATAAGGATAAATGATAGTAATGAAAAAAAACCTGAATAAGAGAATTTAACAGGCATATTAACTGACACTGAGAGTTCGAATATTCTGTAATATTTATTAGTTAGAAGGTTGTTCACATTAGCTGCATTCTGTATGTAAATGATCCACATTGTAATGTAACTCTACGTCACATGACCTGTTCTGTGTTTGGCGGGCTGGCCGTGAACTATTTCCTAGTTATTTTACCTCATGTTATCTGCAAACTGTGGGGCCTATTCCCCCCTACCTCTTATGGGTTGGGGTGTAGGGGGACCGGTGTGGTTGGCATTCCGTTGGCCTTTCTCCCCCAGTCAGAAGCTGGGGCCACCACGCTACCATACTCTGAAAAACTTACCCTATTTCTCCTAATGACGCACTGAGAAGTGCAAAGTATTGATCTAAAAATTTCCACCCCCGTTCAAATCCTCAGCTAGTCGCAGTGTTGTTATTGATTCAATACCACTCGTTCGTGGTTACAATAATGTAAAATACTGCCTGAAGGCTAGTTCACCAAACGGGGGGTAGAATGAAATTAGCCCCAGAGGCACCCACACTACCGAATGTCCTCGGATCAAGGAAAACACTTAGCCTGCTGGGTGCTTGGGTTGTCCTGTGGGTTTGAGCGTCATGCGTGATTTTACTCTCCATGAGGTGGGCCAAAACGACATGGGTTCGAACCTCGGCTAGTAGCAGTGTTGTTATTGTTTCTACCACTCGTTGGTGGTAACAACAAATATATATATATATATATATATATATATTATTTTTTTTTATAAACATCGGCCGATTCCCACCAAGGCAGGGTGGCCCGAAAACAAAACTTTCATCATCATTCACTCCATCACTGTCTTGCCAGGGGGGGTTTACATACAGTTATAAAACTGCAACATTAACACCCTCCTTCAAAGTGCAGACACTGTACTTATTCCATGACTCAAGTCCGGCCTGCCGGGTTTCCTGAATCCCTTCATAAATGTTACTTTGCTCACACTCCAACAGCACGTCAAGTATTAAAACCATGTCTCCATTCACTCCTATCAAATACGCTCACACATGCTTGCTGGAAGTCCAAGCCCCCCGCACACAAAACCTCCTTTACCCCCTCCCCCCAGCCTTTTCCTAGGCCGACACCTACCCGCCTTCCCTCCACTACAGATTTATACACTCTCGAAGTCATTCTGTCTCGTTCCATTCTCTACATGTCCGAACCACCTCAACAACCCTCCTCAGATCTCTGGATAATAGTTTTGGAACCCCGCACCTCCTCCTAATTTCCAAACTCCGAATTCTCTGCATTATATTCACACCACACATGGACCTCAGACATGACATCTCCACTGCCTAAAGCCTTCTCCTCGTTGCAACATTCATCACCCATGCTTCACACCCATATAAGAGGTTGGTATAACTATACTCTCAAAATTCCCTTTACTTCCATGGACAAAGTTCTTTGTCTCCACAGACTCCAAGTGCCCACTCACCCTTTTTTCCCCATCAATTCTATGATTCACCTCATCCTTCATAGACCCATCTGCTGACATGTCCACTCCCAAATATCTGAATACATTCACCTCCTCCATACTCTCTCCCTCCAATCTGATATCCAATCATTCGTCACCTAATTTTTTGCTATCCTCATCACCTTACTCTTTCCTATATTCACTTTCAATTTTCTTCTTTTTCACAACCCTACCAAATTCATCCACCAAGCCTGCAACTTCTCATCAGAATCTCCCAAAAGCACAGTGTCATCAGCAAAAACAACTGTGACAACTCCCACTTTGTATTTTATTCTTTATCTTTTAACCCCACACCTCTTCCCAAGACCCTGCATTCACTTCTCTTACAACCCCATCTATAAATATATTGAACAACCACGGTGACATCACATCCTTGTCTAAGTCCCACTTTTACTGGGAAATAGTCCCCCTCCCTCCTACACACTCTAACCTGAGCCTCACTATCCTCATAAAAACTCTTCACTGCTTTCAGTAACCTACCTCTATTCCATACACCTGCAACATCTGCCACATTGCACCCTTATCCACCCTGTCATATGTCTTTTCCAAATCCATAAATGCCAAAAAAACCTCTTTACCCTTATCCAAATACTGTTCACCACATGTTTCACTGTAAACACTTGGTCTACACACCCCTCCCTTTTCCTAAACCCCCTTTTGTTCATCTGCTAACCTGCTTTCTGTCTTACTCTTAATTCTTTCAATAATAACTCTACCATACACTTTACCAGGTACACTCAACAGACTTATTCCCCTATAATTGTTGCACTCTTTTTTGTCCCTTTGCCTTTATACAAAGGAACAATACACACTCTCTGCCAATCCCTAGGTACCTTAACCTCTTCCATACATTTATTAAATAATAGCACCAAACACCCAAAACTATATCCCCACCAGTTTTTAACATTTCTATCTTTATCCCATCAATCCAGATGTCTTACCCCTTTCATTCTACCCACTGCCTCACGAACTTCCCCCACACTCCCACTGGCTCTTCCTCACTTCTACAAGATGTTATTCCCCCCTTGCCCTATACACGAAATCACAGTTTCCCCTGTCTTCATCAACATTTAACAACTCACCCACTCTCCCCATTTGCTCTCTTTTTACAATGCTTCACGACTCTTTTAACCTCTCTTTTCTCTCCATATGCTCTTCCCTCCTTGCATCACTTCACTTTGTAAAAACTCTCATATGCTAACTTTTTCCCCCTTACTACTCTCTTTACACCCATTCCAAAATGGCTTTCTTCCCTCACGCACCCACTCGCCTGTAACCACAAACTTCTGCTGAACACTCTAACACTACATTTTAAATCTACCCCATACATCTTCGACCCCATTGCCTACACTCTCACTAGCCCATCTATCCTCCAATAGTTGTTTATATCTTACCCTAACTGCCTCCTTTTTAGTTTATAAACCTTCACCTCTCTCTTTTATACTGCTTTCTTTTCCTTGCATCCCATCTACCTTTTACTCCCACTGTAGCTATAACTAAAAGTGATCTGATATATCTGTGGGCCCTCTATAAACATGTACATCCTGAAGTCTACTCAACAGTCTTTTTTCTACCAATACGTAGTCCAACAAACTACTGTCATTACGCCCTACATCATATCTTGTATACTTATTTATCCTCTTCTTCTTAAAATATGTATTACCTATAACTAAACCCCTTTATTAAAAAAGTTCAATCAAAGGGCTCCCATTATCATTTACACCTGGCACCCCAAACTTACCTACCATACCTCTATACATGTTTCTCCATTTAGCATTTAGGGGCCCCTACCACAATTACTCTCTCACTTGGTTCAAAAGTTCCATACATTGCTAACATCTCCCAAAATCTCTCTCTCCTCTACACTCCTCTCTTCTCCAGGTGCATACACGCTTATTATAACCCACTTTCGCATCCGACCCTTATTTTAATCCACATAATCCTTGAATTTACACATTTATATTCTCTTCTCCTTCCATAACTGATCCTTCAACATTATTGCTACCCCCTTTCCCTTTGCTCTAACTCTCTCAGATACTCCTGACTTAATCCCATTTATTTCTCCCCACTGAAATTCGCCTACCCCCTTCGGCTTTGTTTCGCTTAGGCCAGGACATCCAACTTCTTTTCATTCATAGCATCGGCAATCATCTCTTTCTTATCATCCGCTCTACAACCACGCACATTCAAATCCCAGTTTTATAAAATTTCTCTTTCTTTTTTAGTAAATGTGTACAGGAGAAGGGGTTACTAGCCCATTGCTCCCGGCATTTTAGTCGCCTCATACGACACGCATGGCTTACGGAGGAAAGATTATTTTCCACTTCCCAATAGACAGTAGAGAAAATATAAAGAACAAGAGCTATTAAGAAAAAAAAAAAACCTATTTTGTGTATGTATATATATGCATGTGCATGCCTGTGTAGTGTGACCTAAAGGTAAGTAGAAATAGTTAGTTATACCTGTTATCCAGCGTATTTATGAGACAGAAAAAGACACCAGCAATCCAACCATCATGTAAAACAGTTTCAGGTTTCTGTTTAAAGTCACCTGGCAGGATGGTAGTACCTCCTGGGTAATTCTGTCTACCAACCTAATATATATATATATATATATATATATATATATATATATATATATATATATATATATATATATATATATATATATATATATATATATATATATATATATATATAAATATATATATATATATATATATACACACATATATATATATATATATATATATATATATATATATATATATATATATATATATATATATATATATATATATATACACATATATATCGGCCGATTACCACCAAGGCAAGGGCCCAAAAAAAAAAACTTTCATCATCATTCACTCCATCACTGTCTTGCCAGAGGGATACTTTACACTACAGTTATAAACTGCAACATTAACACCCCCTTCAGAGGCAGACACTGTACTTACTCCTGGACTCAAGTCCGACTGCCGGTTTCCTTGAATCCCTTCATAAATGTTACTTTGCTCACACTTCAACAGCACGTCAATATTAAAAAACATTTGTCTCCATTCACTCCTATCAAATACGCTCACGCATGTTTGGAAACCCAAGACCCTCGCACACAAACCCTTTTTTATCCCCTCTCCAACCTTTGCTAGGCCGACCACTATCCCATTCCCCTCCACTACAGTTTATAAACCCCGAAGTCATTCTTTTTCGTTTCTATTCTCTCTACATGTCCGAACCACCTCAACAACCCTTCCTCAGCCCTCTGGATAATAGTTTTGGTAATCCCGCACCTCCTCTTAATTTCCAAACTCCGAATTCTCTGCATTATATTACACCACACATTGACCTCAGACATGACATCTCCCTGCCTCTAGCCTTCCGTTGCAACATTCATCACCCAAGCTTCACACCCATATAAGAGTGTTGGTATAACTATACTCTCAACATTCCCTTTTACTTCCATGGACAAAGTTCTTTGTCTCCACAGACCCGAAGTGCACCACTCACCCTTTTCCACTCATAAAATTCTATGATTCCCTCATCCTTCATAGACCCATCTGCTGACATGTTCACTCCCAAATATCTGAATACATTCACCCCTCCCATACTCTCTCCTCCAATCTGATATCCAATCTTTGTCACCAATATTTTTGGATCCTCATCACCTTATTCTTTCCTATATTCACTTTCAATTTTGTTCTTTACAATCCACCAAATTAATTCACCAACCTATGCAACTTCTCTTCAGAATTTTTCAAAGCACAGTGTCATCAGCAAAAAGAAAATGACAACTATATTATATATATATATATATATATATATATATATATATATATATATATATATATATATATATATTTTTTCTTCTCAGGTACACCTATATTCGGCCTTCTGATGAACTCTGGGGTGTTAAGCTGATAACGGGTCGTGGTCTGGCATGGTGGGAATGGTGATGAGGGAGGTGAGTGTAAAGATGCTCTTTAAAAACATATATGTTCCACAGCTAAATGTAAGGAAGATGTTATATTATTCAGAACCCTTTGGTTTCGCCTCTTTTTTTATTTTTCCATCAGCTCAGTCCTGAAAGTCCTTCTAACCATTCAAAATGGTTATGATATTTAAAGGCTACTGCGATAAAACTTCGAATATCATTTGAATTAATAAAACATAATGAGTCAATCTTAGAAATTTTAAAGTACTGTATTGGTTTCTTCTACAGGAAGTAAAGGTGTTGTCCTTTTTCGATTATTATAAGTCGAAACGAGGTGGTAGACTTCACTGTCCCAATATTGATAGATTACTATAGGATCCTGGGAGGACGAGGACGTCCTGGGGGTGGATCCCTGGGGCTTCCTTTCCCCCTGACACCGCTGGTGTGGGCGGGCCGTCCTGGCGGCGCTGATGGTGCTTGCTACAACACTGTTCTTCATAACTTCATGGTTCTCTCTCAAAACGACTACCAGTGCAACTGGTTACAGGTCACTTTTGACTATATTCGAATATTATTACAGCAAGGTAAGTGTAGGTTGGCATCATGCAAGTGACTGAGCATCCATCATATTTGTAAAACGAAAACCCACGTTTCGCTTTCATATAATAAACACAAAATGTTCTGCACAATGGCTATTTATATTTGACCTCATATAAAAATCTTAATATCAACCTGACCAAACTCAGCCTCCGATACGTGAATATTATGATGTCAGAAAAAACGTCATTACTGTAAATAGACAGAAGAGGATCTACTATATCATAACTAATAAATAAAATGTATCTCTATTAAGAATTTATTTGCAAAGTAAAGGCAGATGCTCTAGGATTATTAATAGTTTGGAAATAAATAAGTAAACATTCATAAATCACCAGAAATATTAAGAGCTTTTACTAATAATATCACATTTTCGGAACATGCTTAATAAAAATAGAAAAAAAGAATAAGTCAACGCCGAATGAGTCAAACCCGGGGGTTTGGTATAAAAGCAAGGATGTTTTTTCCAAATAAACAGTGAAAGAAAAATTGTTTCGGAAACCGGGAATAAATCAAAACATAACGAAAAAAAAAACATCGATTAACATCGATCGCAAGCGCACTCAGTCACACTGAGGTCCGGAGTTCGAATCCCGGTGGCTGGAAAACATTAGAGACGTGTTTCCAAGACACCTGCTGTCCATGTTCACCCATCACTTTAAAATGGGTACCTGGGTTTTGTCGACTGGTGTGGGTCGCATCCTGGGACAAAACTGACCTAATTTGGGGAAATGCTAGCATAACAAGGGGGTTTCTATGTAGTAGTATGTCATTGATGTCAGCTATGGTCTGTATACCTTGTACATGTACTTTATACCTTGTACATGTACTTGTAAACCTTTTACATGATTGTAGAAATAAAGATATATTATTATATAATATTATAATATTAAATAATTTAAACTGATCCATGGAATAAATAATAGAAGTTGGGGAAAAATACCTTAGTTTGTTAGGTTAGGTGAGATTTCTAAGTCATGGAACACCTGAACACATCAAATGTATGAAGAATTTTGTTCTCGTTACCATAAATAAGCTCCGAAAGTTTGAAACTTATTTGATGAGGCCTTCTTGAGATACCAAATAATATTGGCTTGAATCAACAAATATTTCCAATTTGTTAAATGTCCTGGAAAAGAATTGATTATTATTCGGTGTCTACCCTGGGTACCTTTGGACGGATGGCCGATTTTATCTTTTTATTCTTGATCCAACTTTTCCTTTTTTCAGGTCGCTTGTTCTATCTAGGCTGAATATTGTTGCACATTAACAGCATCTTTCAAGGCGGTGAAACTGCCGACCTAGAAATGTACAGAGAACCTTCACGGCACATATAAGTACGATAAAACACCTCATTTACTGGGAACGTTGAAGTCCCTCAACCTGTACTCCCTAGAACGGCAGGCGGGAGAGATACATTATTAATACACTTATAAAACCTAGAGGGATTAGTAAAAACTTGCACACGAGAGCCTCCCTTGAGAGAAAGAGACTCGGCAGACATGCAACATCCCCCAATGAAAAGAGGGTGCCACTAGCACGATACGAGACAACACAATATGTGTCAGGGGCCCAAGACTGTTCAACTGCCTCCCAGCATACATAAGGGGATTACCAATAGACCCCAGGCTGCTTCAAGAAGGCGCTGGACAGGCACCTAAAATCAGTACCTGACCAGCGGGGCGGTTCACGTCGGGTTGGTACGGCCAGGTAACAGCCGGTTGATCGACCCTGATCCACCACGAGGCCTGGTCACAGACCGGGCCGGCCGGACCCCGAAACCCTCTCAGGTATACTCCAGGGTACTTCAAGGTCCCCCTGTTTGCATATGATGTATAACAAGAGAATAAAAGCAGACGAAAACACCAAAAGGGATCGGGAAGGTTGAAACCTGTTTGACAAATGACCCTGGATGTTAACCAAACCAATGAGAGTCATGAAGCTTGAGAAGGACAAAGAAGACCAAAGTCTGCAAAACTCACTAAGAAAATAATTTTAGGTGAGTATCACACTGAAGACATCTCCGTGGGGCAAAAAAACAGAAAACCTCTTCAGAGTGGGCGCCTGGAAAAACCTAAGAATAGGTTTCAAATCTAAGTAAGGAATCGTTCAAGACATTGTATACCGTACGTCAGATCCATTTGGAGTATGCAGCACCAGTAGAGAACCCAAAACAGTCAAGTCCAAGAAATTTGAGAAATGAAAGGTTTGCAACAAGACTAGTCCCGATTTAAAGGGGTAAACCGAGGAAAATAAGGGAACTTATTCTACACACTAGAGGACAGGGGGATAGGGGGATAGATAAAAGTATAAAATACTGAGAGGAATTGCCAAGGTTAAGGGGGGGGGGAGAATGTTTCAGAAATGATACACAGGAACAGGACACAACTGGAAGGAACTTCAGAAGAGTTTTAGGAATTTAGGAAGTATTTTTTCAGTCTTAGAGTTGTCGAGTGGAACACTTGAAGAGTGTAGAGTAGGAAGAAAGGGTTATACATAGTTTTAAGAAGTGATGGGTAAAGCTTGGAGCAGGAAGAGAGGGACCAAAAGGACCAGCGAAGAGGCGGGGGCCACCCTGTTGTGACTGCAAACACATTTAGGGGGTAAAACACACACACACACACACACACACACACACACACACACCTTATTAATCCTAACCTTCAACTTACTATTCAATCATCCAATCATTTTTGGGAGTACAACATTGTTTTTATCAAAGAAAAAAAATTCTTATGGAATTTATTTGCGTTGAAAACTTGTCTTATTTTAAATAGATACCATTTAAACATTTAAACTAACGTGTGTTAGTTGCAGGATAACTTCTCAAATGTGTGAGAATGTTTGTTAAATTTTGTTCAATGTTTTTTACAGTTTCCAAAATGACTTGGGATCATTCAGGACAGAGAAAACGTTCATCTGAATAAAACTTATATTTGTCTGTTTATTCATTATTACTGTGGTATTTAATGCAAGTGCCTCCCATCTGGGAACTATTGTATGGCCTCTTCCCTTAAAGAAGTTCTTTATAATTATTTTTTTCTGTTATTGTATAAATATATTTTTTTTTAATGTTAAATTTTGAGAAGATGAGTTATCAGAACTTTTTTAAATGGGCCTTACTGTTTGAACTTCCGTTTCTTCACGTACATAATTATTTAGTATCAGCTTTCCTGCTGTCCTTAACTTACGATGCTTCCGCCTGACACGGCACTTCCACGGACCTGAAAGGTGGTCTCCTCAGGGTCTCTTATACAGATCGTCTTGCTGTCCAGAAGCTCTATTATAACAAATGACATTTAAGCACATATATCTTGGTTTTATCTAGTTCCTGCACCCTGTCATTTTGTGGACATAGTCGGAGAGAGGAAGTCTGATGCTAGGTTCTAATTGAAGTCTGCATGCTAGGGTTCTAATAGTGAAGTCTGCATGCTAGGTTCTAATGAGTGAAGTCTGATGCTAGGTTCTAATGAGTGAAGTCTGCATGCTAGGTTCTAATGAGTGAAGTCTGCATGCTGGGTTCTAATGAGTGAAGTCTGCATGCTAGGTTCTAATGAGTAAAGCCTGATGCTAGGTTCTAATGAGGAAGTCTGCATGCTAGGTTCAATGAGTGAAGCCTGCATGCTAGGTTCTAATGAGGAAGTCTGCATGCAAAGGTTCTAATGAGTGAAGTCTGCATGCTAGGTTCTAATGAGTCGAGTTTTTTAGTTTGTAACGACTCGTCCCATGTGGACTTCTTCTCTGTTCTAGGTGTGTTGGGACATAGTTTTTGTTCTAGGTGTGTTGGGACATAGTTCTGTTCTAGGTGTGTTGGGACATAGTTTTGTTCTAGGTGTGTTGGGACATGCCCTGTTTGGTGTGTTACATGTTCTGTTCTAGGTGTGTTGGGACAGTTCTGTTCTGGGGTGTGTTTGGACATAGTTCTGTTCTGGGTGTGTTTGGACATAGTTCTGTTCTAGGTGTGCTGGGACATAGTTCTGTTCTAGGTGTGTTGGGTCATAGTTTGTTCTAGGTGTGTTGGGACATAGTTCTGTTCTAGGTGTGTTGGGACATAGTTCTGTTTTAGGTGTGTTGGGACATATTTCCCTGTTCTAGGTGTGTTGGGAATAGTTCTTTTGTGTGTTGGGTCATAGTTCTGTTCTAGGTGTGTTTGGACATAGTTCTGTTCTAGGTGTTTTGGACATAGTTCTGTTCTAGGTGTTGGGACATAGTTCTGTTCTAGGGTGTTGGGACATAGTTCTGTTTTTAGGTGTTTACATAGTTCTGTTCTAGGTGTGTTGGGACATAGTTCTGTTCTAGGTGTGTTGGGACATATTTTCTGTTCTAGGTGTGTTGGGTCATAGTTCTGTTCTAGGTGTGTTTGGACATAGTTCTGTTCTAGGTGTGTTTGGACATAGTTCTGTTCTAGGTGTGTTGGGACATAGTTCTGTTCTAGGTGTGTTGGGACATAGTTCTGTTTCTGGTGTGTTGGGACATAGTTCTGTTCTAGGTGTGTTGGGACATAGTTCTGTTCTAGGTGTGTTGGGACATATTCGTTCTAGGTGTGTTGGGACATAGTTCTGTTCTAGGTGGGGGACAAGTTCTGTTCTAGGTGTGTGGGATAGTTTGTTCTAGGTGTTGGGACATAGTTCTGTTCTAGGTGTTTGGGTCATAGTTCTGTTCTAGGTGTGTTTGGAATAGTTCTGTTCTAGGTGTGTTTGGACATAGTTCTGTTCTAGGTTGGGGGACATAGTTCTGTTCTATGTGTTGGGACATAGTTTTTGTTCTAGGTGTTGGGACATAGTTCTGTTCGGGTGTGTTGGGACATAGCCCCTGTTCAAGGTGTTTTGGGGGAAAGTTCTGTTCTAGGTGTGTTGGGACATGTTTTCCGATGATTCCAACGCTTTTCAGAATTAATCTATGTTCTGCTATGTTATTATAGTCACATGAAAGTGTATCTTTCTATTTTATTTTATGTAAATTTGAAGTACATATTTTAACGAACTGATTTAAAGATTTTCTTCCATTATTAAGATATACAGTACTTTTAGATAACAGAGACCCTGTGGATTACAGTAATTTACTTTGAACTTCATTTAGTGCTTTCTCGAATTTCGACAGTGGGTGTTTCCATAAAAAAGTCCTACTTGGAAACTAGAGGCAAACATTTTAAAATATATACAATATATACCTAAATATAAATCGGAAACATAATGTGCGTCTGAGAAAGATGAAAGATTATGTAGATTTAACCGCTTCTTAGTACCGGGAATAAGTATGATACCCGTAATCTATGGAAAGATGCAATTGGCACTTTCCACCCCTATCCTAATTTCAAAACCAAACAGAATGGAAAAAGGAGTGAGGTATAAATGACATATAAAACTGTGGGCATTTTCAATGCAATCATTGATCTGATAATCCCCAACTGGTGAAAAATCTATTAAATACTTGTCTTTATTCCAGGTAAGTGGGATTGTTATACTTAGTGTTTAAGTAGTGATATATCTTTGGACGAAGGTCTAACTTTAGACAAATACATCATAGGATCCTTTTTCAGAGACTTGAAGCCATATTCACTTTCATTACCATTTCATATTAACCAAGAATGAAAGGTAAAAAAGTCTGAGAAGTTAATTATTAAAAATATGTATGAAGACCAATGATACCACAGAGCTTTCTAAAACCCTTACAGACATGACGGTGCCGGACTGGGGTGGGAGGGTTAATGTTGGTGGTTGTGATGGTCACGCTGGTGTTAACACGGAGTTACTCTGGCAACCTGATGGCTCTCCTGGCAGTGAGAAAACATCTCTCAGCCCTACCAGTCACTTCGAGACGTTGTTGAGACCCTCTGTTAAGATAATATTTGGAAAAAGGTTCTGATATTCTCAGTATTTAAAAAGAGACCAGAACAGGATTGTGATGTCTACTAGGCCAATGGTATAAATTGTGGCTAGGTACTGCAAGGGAAATTGAATCACATTCATTGATAACTGGGACAAATTCTATGGCAAACGTGAATGTATACAAGGGATGGGGTTCATCTCTCTGGGGTTGGAGTGGGATTAGCCAACCCATTGAGGGGTCATTGATGACTTGTCTAGGACTTTAAACTGATAGATTTGGGTTGGTGTTTGTGGGGAAAAAATCAGGCTGCAGTATTAGGTTGGAAACAGAGATATTACCAGGATACCTCAGGGATATGTTTAAAAGACAATATTCCAAATAAAGTTGCAACAAAGGAAAACAATTTTCTCAACAAACAAAAGAGATAGTAGAGGGCAAAAGGTGAATAGGGTGAGCTAAGATTACCTGCAAATGCAAGTATTATAGATATTATTGCTTATACAGAGACCTGGGTTAACCTGAAATATGAGAAATGCCTTCTGAATGCAACATACAGGGTTAAAAAATATTCCACACTGTAGGGTCACCAGTAAGGGGTGGTGGAGGACATGTATGTCAGAGATAATCTAAATTGCTGTATTAGACAAGATATAAGATTAGAAACATCGGACACAGAATCGGTTTGACTACAGTTTCTCAAAGGTTACGAAAAATTAATTTTTTTGGGTGATTATAGGCCCCCAAACCTTGATAGGGAGGGGTAAGCTGCTATTGGGCGAAATTCAAGGCGTCTAGATATGAAAATTATGTGTTAATGGGAGATTTTAACTTTAGACAAATTGATTTTTAATGTGACAAAAATCTTAAGTCTAGTGACTTTCTTGATACGGTTCAGGATTGCTTTTTAAAACGGGTTGTGACAGAACCAACTAGAGGAAACAATCTGCTTGACTTGGTTCTTTCCAACAAAGAATCACTAATTAATAATCTTGAGGTTAAGATGAACTTGGGGAAAGGATCACAAATTACTTAATTTCAATAATCATGGAATTACCCAGATAACGTCAATCAAGTCTCTGTCCCAGATTTCCACTTGACTTCATGGGACTGAGAAATTACCTGGGGCTAATTGGGATAACTAGACTATGGGTCAGGTGGGGTGTTGGTTGCTAATATGACGTGTTTCAGAGCATAGTGCTAGCTGCCCAGACAACTTAGATCTAACAAAAATTATCCCAACTGGATAAACAATAGATTAAAACATCTCATTGGTCAAAAGAGACACATATAGGTATGAAAAGAGGAGAGGGGAAGTTAAGAAATCAATATATTCAATTAAAGAGAGATATAAAAAAAAAAGGAATAAGAAAAAAAAAAAGGATTATGGGGCCCAAAGCCCAAGGGATTCGAAGACTAACCCAAAAGGGTTCTTTCACGTATACAGAAGTAAGATTGGGGACAAGATAGACCCACTTATGAGTAACTCCAGGTCAGATCACCTGCCAGTGATAAGGAAATGTGTGAACTTTTCAACACTTACTTCCTCTCAGTTTTTACTCAGGAAGATACTTGCGAAATTCCAGCAATAATAAATTATGAACAGGACGATAATAAACTTCATTTAGGGTAACTAGTGACATGGTCCTCAGACAAATAGAGAAATTAAAACCTAACAAATCCCCAGGCCCTGATGAACTGTTTCAGAGTTTTAAAGGAATGTAAAGAGGAACTTAGCAAACCTTTGGCAAATCTTTTCAATATATCACTACAAACTGGCATAGTGCCAGTCAAGTGGAAAATGGCAAATGAATACCTATTTACAAGGCAGGTGA
Source organism: Cherax destructor (assembly GCA_009830355.1). Lineage (NCBI taxonomy): Eukaryota > Metazoa > Arthropoda > Malacostraca > Decapoda > Parastacidae > Cherax > Cherax destructor. Next base: position 8,754 of record WNWK01027032.1, on the reverse strand, counting down.
CAGGTCCTTAGTTTCGAACTATATACCGATAAGCCTTACCTCCATAGTGGGAAAATTTATGGAATCAATAATTGCCGAGGCAATTCGTGGCCATCTTGAAAAGCATAAATTGATTAATGAATCTCAAAACCCCCGTTTTACAAATTTGGGGTTCCTGTCTTATGAATTTACAAACTTTCTTCACTAAGGTATATGAGGAGGTAGATCATGGTATTGAATATGATATTGTGTATATGGACTTCAAAGTTTTCGATAGAGTCCCACATCAGAGACTTTAGAAAACTTAAGGCACACGGAATAGGAATTTTTTCCATGGTTGACAAATAGGCAGCAGAGACCTTGCTTAAAAGGGGGAGAAATGAGAATGGGGGGATGTCACAAGCGGTGTTTCACAGGGGTCAGTTTTGGGGTCCTTGTTGTTCACAATTTACATAAACGACATAGATGAGGGAATAAATAGCCACATAAGCAAATTTGCTGATGACAAAATAGGCCGTCCAATTCTTCTAATGAGGACATTAGAGCACCCCGGGGATTTGAATAGATTGATGCAGTGGTCGGAGAAGTGGCAGATGCAGTTTAATATAGACAAATGAAAAGTTCTAAATGTTGTACAGGAAAATAACCATGCCACATATAAACTAAATAATGTAGATCTTAATATTACCGGTTTGGAGAAGGATTTAAATTCTGGTTGGCAGTAACTGAAACCAAGACAACAGTGTATAAGTGTTGCAAAAAACTAACAGAATCCCCGGTTCATATCAATAAGTATAAATAAAAATAGAAGTCCTCAGGTTGTTCTTCAACTCTATTATCTTTGGTTAGTACTCATTTATATTATGCTGACAGTTTTGGTCACCGTATTACAGAATGGATATAAAAAGCACTGGAAAACGTATAAATGAGGATGACCAAGTTGATCCCATGTATTGAAATCTTCCCCCTGAGGATAGACTGAGGGGCCCTGAATCTGCATCTCTAGAAAGGCGTAGAATTAGGGAAATATGATTCAGGTGTATAAATGGAAAGGAATTAATAAAGGGGATGTAAATAGTGCTAAAAATATCTTGCATAGACAGGGGCTCGCAGCAATGATTTTGTGGAAAAATTCATAATCAGGAAGGGATAGGAAAGCAATTTATTTGGTAATAGAGTTGTGGGTGAGTGGAACAAACCCCGAGTACCGTCATTGAAGGGGACGTTGTGAGAAAAAAAAGGTTGGATAAATACATGGGTGGGGGTTTGGTGGGTATGAGTTGGGCCCGGACTAGGGCAGATCCGCTCCCTTCCTTGGGAATGTGACTGGGCCCAAATAGGGTAAAGACATTAGCTTGCCGGGGGAGAATTGGACCTGCAGTGTTCCTTCTTTCTTATGTTCTAAGGGATTACTTTTTCAGTAGGGGTTGGGCCATTAACTATGCAGCCACAAATTCTCAGTGTTCGTACAATTGAAGTTTCAGGATATCTTCCTAAGATTCAAATAGATATATATTCAGGTGAAGACAGAGAAGGTGAGATATGTTTCCAGCGTCTTCAGGGTAGACCAAGATTTATCCCCCACACCAGGAAGAGTATACTAGGCGCAAGGAAAGAAAATTAGTCTTATAGTAAGGATTGAACCCAAAAAATAAAGAAAATTGAATCAACTGCTGTCAAAAACAAACCAATTCCTGTTTTACGTTTACATATGTTTGTGCAGAATAAAAAATTGGTGGTTAGGAAAAAAGTAAGGGCCCTTTGTTTCCGAATACACAGACTGAAAATTTGGTTGCCATAAATCTGTTAAAATCAAACTGTGCAATGTGCCTGATATTGCAAGTGTATGGAATAGGAGGTAGGTTACTGAAAAAAGAAGAGTTTAGATGATAGTGAGAGTCAGGTTAGGTGTAGGCGAGAGGGAGATTATTTCCCAGTAAAAGACTTGGGGAAGGGATGTGTGATGTCACCGTGGTTGTTCAATATATTTATAGTTGGGGTTGTAAGAGAAGTGAATGCTCGGGTTTTTGGAAAGGTGTGGGGTTAAAAGAAAAAGGGGATCTAACACAAAGTGGGGGTTGTCATTGATGCTTTTTGCTGATGACACTGTGCTTTTGGGAGATTTGAAGAAAAGGTGAGGTTGGTGGATGAGTTTGGTAGGGTATGTAAGATAAGAAAATTTTTAATATAGGAAAGAGTAAGGTGATGATGATAACAAAAATTAGGTTACGAAAGATTGGTTTAAAATCTTAAAACAGTAAAACATAATTTCAAAGAATTTCCCCAAAAGCTGATAAGTGTTCAAAAAAAATTTTTAAACAAACTGGAAAAAGTCCTGAACTAAGATTATAACAAAATAACTGGACAAGAGTTAATGCTCTGTTTATTCATGTTGAGATTTTAACTATCCAATGGAATGTTCCATCATGCTAGTCCATGGCTGAAAGAAATGTAATTAAATATAGTTTCATAAAAATATTAATTGCAATATATTTTTCAAGATTTAAAATTAGATAAATTTATTATGAATATAATTTAAACATTTTCAGGTATGCCTGATAAGTCTCTTAATATTTTTAATGTGTCCTGTCAAAATTGCATTACTCTTTTATCAGTGAGTAGAGTCCTACGTGAGTCCAAATCTGAGGTCATATATTTCAGCTTTAAAATTATTCTGTTGACTATTATTTTTACAATTTTGTGGTTATTTCCCATATGTATTTACACTGATTGATATTTCATGTTATATATAAGAATTTATTTTAAATCCGGGTTTCAGTCAGCTGAGTCTGGTATATACCGAGAAATAGCCGACACAGACAAGGTTGGTCGACTAATACTTATAACACGTCGACACTTCACTGAAGCAGTAGAGACGCTGGTGAGACGTGGGGACCACGTCCTGATGGTTCCTGACACTGGCGTCAAGTCTTATGTTGTGGTGACTTCACAAAAAAAGGTAAGTTTAAAAGAGCTCATTATAATATTCTTCAATAACTTAATAAGACGTTATTTATTCCGTCTTTACCTTCAATAATTTCAGATTTTTCTGACTAAGAGACGAACTTACTTTTTTTTTATTAATATTAATAAAATATATATGGCAAAATTTTTATGTTTTATCATTTATAACATTATTATGAATTGTTTTTCTATGAATAATGATTTATTACCTTGTTAAAGCTCTTTTTTATTATTGTCTTTAAATAAATTGTGTTAATAAAAGCCTCAAACATGATTAATACAAAACAAGACAACTAATGGATTATTTGCAGTATTCATTAAATTAATATGTGACTTCTTCGTCTGTTTGGTTTATTGAAGCCTGTTTTACAATATTTCACACCTTTATATAAAATGGAATTATTTGCTGGAAAACAATTGCCCTTTTTGAGCTTTAAAATTTTTGAAAAAAAAAAAAATCTGTTTTATAGTTTGTGGTGTGTGTGTGTGTGTGTGTGTACTCACCTAATTGTGGTTGGGTGAGACTCAGCTCCTGGCCCCGCCTCTGCTGTCTGCTACTGGGTCTCTGCTCTCCTGCTCCATGAGCTTTATCATACCTTGTCTTAAAACTATGTAGGTTCCCGCCTCCCTATATATTTCTCTAGACTATTCCACTTCCTGACTACTCTGTGGCTGAAGAAATGCTTCCTGACATCCCTTTGACTCATCTGGCTTCAGCTTCCAGTTGTGTCCCCCTTGTTTCTGTGTTCCCTATCTGAAACATCCTGTCACGTCTACCTTGCAATCCCCGCAGTATTTTGTATGTCGTTATATGTCTCCTCTGACCCTTCTTTCCTCCAGTGTTGTTACCTATTTCCTCAATTTTTCATAAGACAGACCTGGTTGTGGAACTAACCTTGTCGCAAACCTTTTCACTTTTCTAGTTTTTTACGTGCTTGACCAGGGGGGTTCCAGACTGGTGCTGCATATTCTAGTATGGGCCTGACGTACAGGTATACAGTGTCTTGAACGATTCCTTGTTAAGGGAACGGAACGCTAATCTTAGGTTTGCCAGTCGCCCATATGCTGCCGCAGTTATCTGGGTTTATTTTGCCTGGAGACGGGTTGGCGTTATATCACTCCAAGGTCTTTTTCCTTTTTCGAGGTTTGAAACCTTTGTCCGCCTAGCTTGTACTCTGTCAGCGGTCTTCTTTGCCCTTTCAGATCCTCATGACTTTGCATTTGGAGGGATTGAATTCGAGAAAATTGCTGGGCCAGATGTCGAGCTTTCCCGGTCTGTTTTCAGCCCGCCTGGTCCTCTTCCGATGTGATTCTCCTCATTATTTTCACATCATCCGCGAATAGAGACACTTCTGAGTCTATCCCGTCTGTCATGTCATTTACATATACCAGGAATAACACTGGTCCTAGGACTGATCCCTGGGTACACCCCCTGCACAGGCGCCCACTGTGATACCTCACCACGCACCATGACCCGTTGTTGCCCCCCTTTTGAGGATTCCCTGATCCATTCCAGTGCCTTTCCTGTTATACCGCTTGTTCTTCCAACTTTTTACTAATCTCATGTGAGGAACTGTGTCGAAGGTTCCTCGTCCGGGGAAAACGCAATCAACCCACCCTTCTCTCCTGCCTTACCCTGTTACTTTAATGAACTCTAGGAGGTTTGTTACACAGGATTTGCCTTCCCGGAATCCGTGCTGTCTGGTGTTTATTATCCTGTTCAGCTCAGGTGTTCCACCATTCTTTTCCTGATGATTTTCCCCAGGACTTTGCACACTATATATGTAAGTGACACTCTATAGTTTGTGCCCTTTTCTGTCTCCTTTTTTTAAAAAGGGGGACTACGTTGGCCTTCTTCCATACCTCAGGTAGCGCCCAGTTTCAAGGGGATGTTTGAATATTATGGTGGGGCACACTCAGAACCTCAGCTCCTTCCCGAAGACCCACGGGGAGATATTGTCCGGACCCATCGCCTTTGAGGTATCGAGGCCATGAGTAACTGTTTCTTCCTCCTCAGTTGTGTTATTCTAGCACTTGGTACATCCCTTGTGGTGACGAACCACGTCCTGTCTACCCAGCTGCCTTCCTTCCTCCATTGTGAATACTTCCTTAAACCTCAAGTTGAGCTCCTCACATACCTCTTGATCATTACTTGTGATTTCCCCCATTTTTCTCCTCAGCCTTATCACCTGGTCCTTGACTTTGTCTTCCTTCTGATGTGACTTGTACATCAGTTTGGGTCGGACTTAACTTTCGATGCTATGTCATTTTCGACTGTTTCTGGGCCCCCCTCCGTACTTGTGATAATCGTTTCTAGTCTTCTACTAATCTCTTTGTTTATTTGGGGTCTTTCCCTTTCTGTACCGTTTCCATTCTCTGATACCTGAGTCTTGCCTCCCTGCACCTTTGGTAAACCAGGGGCTCTTTCTGGCCTTCCCATTTAACCTTTGCCTGGGTATAAACCGTTCCTCTGCCTCCTTGCACTTTGCCCCTACGTTTCCACATTTCATTTATTGTCAGTCCTTCCATTTCCTTTCCCACTGAACGTCCTGCGGGAAAAAGCCTCATGCCCGTGTAGTTTCCTCTTTTAAAGTCTGGTTTGTCTCTATCGGGACTGTTTTCCCTTCCACCTGTAGCTCTACAATGTATTTCAAAGCTAAGCACCATATGGTGACTGGCTCCCAGGGGGCTCTCGTGTGTTTGTCTTCAATATCTGAGCTGTTCAGGGTGAATACAAGGTCCAGTCTTCTGGTTCATCTTCTCCCTCTCTCTCTCTGTCCCTGACATGTTGGTGCATCAGGTTTTCCAGTACCACGTCCATCATCTTGGCTCCCAAGTTTCTGGACCCCCCGGGTTCATGGTTCTCCCAGTCGATCTCCTGTGGTTAAATCTCCCATGACCAGTAGCTTCGCTCTGCTCATGTTGCTTTTTTTGCCACCCCGCCAGGGGCACCACGCTCTGTTGTTCTCATCGTATTCTTCTCCTGGCCTCCTGCAGTTCTTGGTGGGTTTTCATCACTGCAATGACTATCTTATGCCCCCAGACTGGATGGTACCTACTATGAAGTCCCGTTTCTACCCACCTCCACTCCTACCATTTCCTCGAATCTCCAACGGTGCCTTACAAAGTGGACCCCTCCCCCTGCTCCTCCTATCTTTCCTCAGGGTCTGATATCCCTGTGAGACTGTTACTGTCTCATTTAGTTTAGTTTCTGTGACCGCTATGATGTCTGGGGATGCCTCATCTATTCTTTCATTCCACTCTTCAACTTATTCGTAATTCCATCCGCGTTTGTGTACCAAACCTTCAACCTTGTTTCCAATACGGGGCCCCGGGGAGATCTTGGTGGGTTGGAGGTGGGGCAGGGGGCCCGGGGTTGGGATGGGTGGGGGTGATTGATGGGTTGGGGGTATGGGCAGGTGGGGTGGAGTTTGAGGTGGGGTGGGGAACGGACGGTGGGTTTTCAGCTAGGTGGGGACAGGGGTGTGTGTGTGTGTGTGTGTGTGTTAGTTAGTTACTATTTTTGTCCTAGGCACATGTCAATTAGACACTAGGCCTGTTGTATATATGTGTGTGTGTATGTGTATGTAAGGAAACACTTGAAATGATTCTGCCCCACCGGGGAAATTTAATCCGGCCCCTCCGTGGTGAAAGCAAGAGCTTTTCCCCTAGGCCACTTTTTGTGTGTGTGTGTGTGTGTGTGTGTGTGTATGTGTGTGTGTATCACCTGTTTGTGGTTGCAGGGGTCTAGTCATGGCTCTGGGGGTGCAACGTGTCACCATGCCCAGCCCTTCTAGGGAGGGGTAGGTTCCTGAGCCAGAGGTTGCTACCACCTGCACCTCGCAAGACTGCCATTCCCATTAGCTCCTCTTGGGGTGGGAAGATAGACCAGAGAGGCCTAGCCTCCCACGAGCCCGTGAGGGCGGGAATGTGGCTAGGCCTGGGACATTTGTCCCAACGATGAGGAGGTACTTGTTCCTCCTACCATGGGAGACATAGGTCTCAAGACACTCCCACGACAGGGAGCCAAGGCCGGGGCACCATCTGAAAAAAACCCAGGCCGGGAGAGTCCCGCCTCTTCACTGATTGCTACAGGTCCCCTATCCCGCTCTATGAGTGTTATCAAACCTCATTTAAAAAACTATGTATTGATCCTGCCCCAAATCCCTTTCCAGACTATAACACTTCCACAATTGGGGAGACTGAAAAAAACATCCTAAATCACCTGACCACATGAGTTTTCAACTTCCAATTGTGGCCCTTATTTCTGTGCCCCACTCGGAACATCCTGTTTTGCCCCCCCGTATTTTAAATGTCTTATCATGCCCCTCTACCCTCCTGATCCAGTGTCGTCAAGGAATTTCCCAATTGTAAGACATCCCCTTAGCCCAGGATAGTCTTTTGGCATTTGCTTTTTCTCAATTTTTTAAGGCTTGACCAGGTGGGGTTCCCAAAACTGGTGCTGCATACCCAATATGGGCCTAACGACACGGTATTTAAACCCCTTATGAAGTGTGGGAATGTATTTTTAGGTTTGCCGGCCCCATGCTGCAGCATTTAAAGTTTTCCCTGATATGATGTGGGGGCATGTGTTTCTTTATTTTTTTTTACACTGAATGAAAATTTTTTCCAGGATTTTTCCTTTTACGGGTCCAGAAAAGGGTTTTAAGATAATGTTTAATGACGCCCAAAAGGGGCGTCCAATTTTCCAGTTTAATAAGGGAAAAAAAATTTTACCCCTTTTTCCATTTTGTGGGTTATTCTAAAAAAATTTATCAACTGAATTTTTAGTTTAAAGGGAAATAATTTATTTGAAAAAAAAGCAAAAAAACTGCATTTTTTTTGTTTCTTTCCCCTAAATAAAAAAACATGTACTTCTATTTCAAACATTCCTTCAGGGTTGCAAAAAAGGGAAACTACCAGAATATGCTCACCGGTTTGTTTTATATTAGTGTTCAACATGGGAAGGCCTTTCTACAGACTGCTGGAAAAATCATACAAAAAAAAAAAAATGTTTTTATTTTACCCGTCAAAGACATAATGTGAATGTGGCGAATTTTTGTTTTTTTTTGGGGCAAAAGGGTGGGTCCACAGAGAGCACCAGCAGCCAGTGTTTGGGAGTGATTTCAGATGAGGCTCAGCTGAATAATAAGCAAGAGTGAGTTTACATAAATAGAAAAATTAAAATGAGAAGTAAGACATTTCTAAAGGGACAGATTTTGTTATCTACTGGCATGAGTAGGGGGGGTAAAATGATAAAGTAAAGCTACTATTTTGAAAAAAATAAGTATTTGTGTAGCCTACCTTCAAATGCTTTCTATAACTGGAAAAGAACACACAGTGCCCTGCCTTTTTCGTACAAAATCACCAAAAAATTTATGTTTGCCAACAATTCCAATGTCCAGAAACCGAAATTTTGATCCTCCTTGGAAGAAAGGGCTTCAGTGCCAGTCAGGGCTCTTTAATATACCCAGTGTAGCTTCCCCTTTAATTTCACCAACCTCGGGGGGAAGAATGCATGCAAAGCAGAAAAGGCACAGCAGCAATAAAAACCTACAAAAGATCTCCAAAGATACTAAAAATAAACCCATCTAGAAAGCAAATATTCTAGGAACCGATGTGACACCAGACATAGTCACATAGGGGGCCTTTTTTTTAAAATTTTTTGACAAAGAAACGGTCACAAAGAACCTGATAAGAAAAGGCACTTTGTATAAAAGCATCATTCTTATTATTTTCAACACTATAGAAGAAAAGGTTAAAAAACTACATCTAAAATTATAAACATCGATAATGTGTTTTCTTCCACGG
>WNWK01027031.1:0-26727 GCA_009830355.1 Cherax destructor | reverse complement strand
TACCGTCACCAGTGACCCACTGGCTATCCTTCATAATGTCAATAAAATCTAACGATGCTCGCTGGAAACGACAGACGCAAGCGAGGGGGCTTTCATCCGGGGATTGGCACTCATTCAAGACGCTAGTGATAATGTCAAGGTAATGGCACTGATGCCTGCGTCGGAAGTAATTACGGAATGCTTCCTTAAGCTTGGGCCATGACTGCAAATCACGCACTTCCACCAAGTCTAAGAAAGAAGTGATAACACTTAGGGATGTGTCCACAGCCACCGCGGCTGTGTTTACATAGTGCGCGTCAGTGGGGTTATCAGTTCGTCCTTTAACTGTCGTCTCGACCGATTTGAACCAAGTCTCCAACATACTGGCACGACCGTCGAACAAAAGGGACGGGCGGGAATGACATGAAGTGCCATTCGTGGCCGCGATATGGGCTACTGCCTGGCCAATCGTTATGGAGGCTTTGTCCTCCCCCTGATGGGACCCAACAGGAGAGGCATCAGTGCCATCTGTGGCAGAGGAGAATTTTGAGCGGAGGGTTTATATTAGAGTGTAAAGTTTTATATATGTAGTAGGCACAAGAATAAGTATGAATGTTCTTTACGGTGAGTAGTTTTAGACTTTTGAATATTGGTGGAGTATACTGTCTAGAGTGGGAATTTGTTATCATTCTGACTGCAGCCTTTTGCTGGGTTATGAGTGGTCTAAGGTGATTTAATGTTGTTGATCCCCATAGGTGAGATAAGGGTAGATAAGTGAATGATATAGTGCAAGGAGAGCTGATTGTGGCACATAATAGCGTATCTTTGATAATATGCCTACTGTCCTTGAGATTTTCTTGGAAATTTGTTGTATGTGTGTTTGGAATTTAAGGCTACTGTCAAGGTGGATTCCTAGGAATTTTCCCTCTGTGAGTCTTGTGATGGGTGAACCATTGAGCGTTATGTTAAGTGGAACATTTGTGGCTTTGCTTCCAAACTGTATGAAGAAGGTCTTGTCAGTATTGGAGTAAGCTTGTTAGTCGTCATCCATGTTGATATTTTCTGTAATTCGGCATTAACAGTGTTGGCCAGTATAACGTATTTGGGTGAGAGATGACATATGTTGTGTCATCTGCAAATAAAATGGGTTTGAGTAGTTGTGATGCATTCGGTAGGTCATTTATGTAAATGAAGAATAGGAGTGGCCGCAGGACACTTCCTTGAGAGACTCCGACTGTAATTTGTTGTGTGGAAGAGTTTGCTCCATTTGTGTACACATATTGGCTTCTGTTGCTAAGGTATGACTTTAGGTTGTTGAGTGGGTGCCCCCTTATACCACAGTGTGCTAATTTTGTGAGCAGTAAATCATGGTCGACTGTATCAAAAGCTTTGCGTAGATCAATGAAGATTCCCAGTGGGACTTCTTTCTTCTCAAGTGCGGTGTATATTAACTCCAACATGTGCATAATAGCATCGTTTGTGCTCTTGTTTGTCCTGAATCCAAATTGACAGGGGTTGAGTACATTGTGTGAGACGAGGTAGGAATAGATTTGTCTATGAATTAATTTTTCGAAGATTTTAGAAAGCAGTGGTAAATTAGAAATTGGTCTATAATTATTCAGGTCTGTTTGATCACCTCCTTTGTGGATCAGGGTGACCCTAGCTATTTTGAGAATTGATTGGAAGGTAGAGGCTTCAATGGATTTATTGAATAGTGTTGCTATAATTGGTGACAGTACCTGTGAAGCTTTTTTGTACATAAAAGGTGGTAAGCTGTTAATGTCTCCTGCCTTGTTTTTAAGGGTGTTGATTATGAGCGAGACTTCAATTGGGTTGGTAGGAGCTAGGAATAGCGTATTAGGGTAGGTGTTTGTGAGGTAGTCTGTTGGACGGGTGTTTGAGCTTGGGATTTTACTCGCTAGATTCTTTCCTATGGTGGAGAAGAAAACATTAAGTCTGTTTGCTGTCTCAGTAGGTGAGAGGGGTTCATCTGCTCTTGATAATTTGATGGTGTTGTTTTTCGCTATCTTATTATTTCCTAGAATTGCAGATAGGGTCTTCCAGGTATTTTTCATATCACCTTTTATGTTCTGGAGTCTGTTCTCATAATACAATTTTTTTGATCTCCTTATCAGGCTGGTAAGGGTTGATGAGTAGTGTTTGGATTGTTCTCTGGTTATTAGACCCCTTCTGTATTGTTTTTCATATTGGTGCCTTTTGTTAATGGATTTAAGGATGCTGGGTGTTAGCCAGGGATTGTTAAGTCTCTTAGCTGTGATCTGTTTAGTTTTTTTAGGGCAATGTTTGTTATAGAGGTGGTGGGTTTTGTTAAGGAAATTCTTGATGCATTCATTAGTATCTGTATATGTTTCTAACTCATTATGCCAGTCAATGTTAATCATAGCTGTTATAAAGTTATTTACAGCTGACTCATTATGTAGTCTGAAGGTAACTTTTGTAATATCTAGGGCAATTTACCAAGATTAGTTATGAGAAAGGTCGGATAGTGGTCTGTGGTGTTGTCTGTGATGATGCCTGATTTTAGAGGGGCTATAGTATTAGTCCAGATGTGGTCTAGTAATGAGGTACTAGTCTCGGAGATTCTTGTAGGTTTTGATATTGTTGGTAGTAACAAGCAGTTGCTCATAGTGTTTGTGAATTCTGTTACTTGTGGGTCCTGGTCATGTAGGAGATTTATATTGAAGTCTCCTGTGAGCAGCAAATGGTCTTTGTTCATGTGTGCATCAGTTATTAGGTTACCTAGTTTTTCACTAAAATGGTGAATGTTTGACTGTGGTAATCTGTAGATGTTTATCACTGTGAGGGTTTTTGCAGGTCTTTTGATTTAAATTTAGCTATAATATATTCTCCATGCTCATCCCTTATGCAAGAGGTATTGATACATTCAAGTTGATCTGAGTAATATATAGCTATTCCACCCCTCGCTGATCTGTCCTGCAATTGTGAATGGCTGTGTAACCTGGGATGCCATAGACATCTGTAGTATCAGGCTTCAGCCAGGTCTCAGTGAGTGTGATGATTGACATATTGGTCTGGAGGGGTTGGAGGAGTGCTGTGAGGTCATCATAATGTTTGCTCAAAGATCTAACATTGTAATTGAAGATAGTTATGTTATTGTTGGCTCTGAGTAATGTCTTTGCTTGATCTGCTGTGTAATAGTTACAGTTGCTGTTGGAATCATGTAAGTCATTTAATAATAGGTTGATATCAGGATCAATTCCTGTAATCATAAGATTTGATGTGATTCTATAACTAGACCTGAGAAGAATAGATAATACTAAACTTAATAATATGATACTAGAATAAATGCTTAGGAACTATTTGATTATTACAAATTTTTAATAAGAGTTTGTAGAGATACAGGGTATTTGACAGAGTTCTTGGCACGTGAATTTGTACCTTAGTCAATTTATACAAATGCAATTAATTGAACTATGGTAGTTTACTAAAGCTGGGAATAAAGGAGCTAGGGAAAATGATAGCAAACAATGAAAGTAAAGTAAATTAGTACCTGAGTTAGCACCTTAATTATTATAATAAAAATTAATAAAAGAACTGTGGCAGTTAGATTTTTTTTTTTTTAAGATAAAATCTAGGGAATATAATAGTAAACAATGAGGGTTAACACTTTAGGGAATATAATAGTAAATAAAAAGAGTAAAACACTTTAGCACCAAAAATAGCACCTTAATTACGAGTTAACACTTTAGGGAATATAATAGTAAATAAAAAGAGTAAAACACTTTAGCACCAGAATTAGCACCTTAAGTAAAAGGAATTATTGGATGAAAGGCAGTACTAGGTATTGATTTGCTGGGAACTATTTCAAGAGAATATATAAATGGGGATTAAATTAAATGGACAGATAGTAAATATGATATAAAATTAACTTAGAAGCAAGATTTGATTTATATTATAAAGTTGAAGCAAGTAATAGCACTAAAAGTAAAGTACATAGTGTATGAGGTAGTTGGTACTAGCTAGTATAAAGTTAGTACAAAAAATTTCACAAAGTAGTAGTAACATACACTAATACACCACACGTATATTATGTGTTGAGGACAATAGGCTAATCAGTAATGGTAATGTCAGCTTGTCTAAGGAAGTTGGTGAGATCACGTTCTTTGATATAGAAAATTGCTGACCTGTTGATACTTTTCGAACTAGTATTTTCCCATCACGAGCGAAGCACTGATGGATTTTGTTCTCCAGTTTAAGTTTTCTCAGCCTAAACAGAAGGTTTTGACGTTTCCTGGTTAGGCACTCATTGATGTATACTCCACATTTCATTGTAATTGCTGATTTAGTTAGGTTCTTTTTTGTATCATATGAATGAAGTCTGATCATTATACTAGGTTTACCTTGTTTTCCTAGCAATCGTGTTTCCTTGATTTCATTCCTTTGCACATTAACTTGTAGGTGGTCTTGTAATATGTTGATAGCAGTTTCCTTGCACTGGGATTGAGTTATGTCTCTGGGAATGTGGTTGCTGTTTATTATAACTGCATCAGACAAGTTATCTTGTTCGGTTTTGTCATCTTGAAAATCAAGATATTCATCAAGTCGAGTGTGCATGTTGTTATTCCAGTCCTTGATTGCTTCTTCCACCTTCATATTCAGAGTTGTTATTTGATCGGTGTGACTGGTTATAACTGTTTGTAGAGTATTTTGTGTGTCAGTACTTCCCGATGTAATCTTCTCTTCAAGGTTTTGGATCTTGATCTCGAGGTTAGTTAGCTTGGATTCATATTTCACTAGTTTTGCTTTGATGTCTTTGTTTTCAGCTTCAAGGGCAAAGATGTATTCCCTAATAGTATCAGGAGTAGTCATACCTTGGTGCCCAGGAAGGAATCCTACACAAGCTCGTATATTCGCCTCAGTCTTCCTAAATGTACGAACTGATGCTTCATTAAGGCCATAGGCCCTCACTATATCCACCACACGTGAGCCACTCTTAAGCTTATCTAATATCTCGATTTTCTTTGTAATTCCTAGACTTGAACGCTTAAACCTTTTCTTGTCACTTGCTGAAACACTTGTATGCTTATTGGGTGCCAGGATTGCTTGGCAGATTTATCAAAATACAGTGAAAATGAGAAAATGTATGTAAATAAACACAGTGAGCTTCCCGATTATTGTCGTCCTGCACGCGTATGAACCAAACTGAACGCTGGGAGGGATGCATGGGTCGGTGAGGGTGCCTGGGGATAGCAGTAGGACTCCCCCACAGACTCAATGGTTTAACCCAATGCAGGCGACCGCGCGCTCAAAAATTTTTCCCCCCTCCAGCGAATCGTGTAATATCAGGTTTACGTCGTTTAGATAAATGTGCCGCAATTCTTTAATCGTGTAATACTAATCGCGCAACATAAAGTTGTGCTAAATGAGGGTCTACTGTATTTTAAGAAAAAGAGGATAAATAAGTACAGTAGACCCTCATTTAGCACGACTTTATGTTGCGCGTTTTGGGTATTACGCGATTGAAGAATTGCGGCACATTTTTATCTAACACGACGTAAACCTTATACAGTGGTACCTCGACTTACGATATTAATCCGTCAGAGAGGGCATATCTTAAGGCGAAACAATCGTTACTCGAATCAATTTTCCCCATAAGAAATAATGGAAATAAATTTAATCCGTCCAAGACTTCCAAAAGTAGCTAAATAAAATATTTTTTAGAACTTTTTGACATTAAATAATACACAATTTAATGAAGAATACCTAAATACACATGTAAATATTGTACAATAACATGTCACTTACATTTATTGAAGAGTTGTTGATGTGTGGAAGGACGGAGGAGGAGAAGGTGGAGTTGTAATGCTAGTGTTTGGAAGGGGAATCCCCTTCCATTAACACTGCAGGTACCAAGTTCTTTTCTGGTGTTACTTCCCTTTTTCTTTTAATGCCACTAGGACCAGCTTGAGAGTCACTGGACTTCTTTCTAACAATAAATTTGTCCAGGGAGCTCTGTGTCTGGCGATTCTTTAAAACATCCCTGAAGTGGGACACCACAGTGTCATTGTACAGGTTGCCAGCACGGCCTGCAACAGCATGGTTAGGGTGATATTCATCCATAAATGCTTGCACCTTGCTCCACATTCCACAAATCTCCTTAATCACTGAAGAAGGCACCTTCTTCCATCTCTGTTCCACCTCCTCCTCCTCCTCTGAACCATTGTCCTGACCTCTGGTCTCGTGTTCCATTTGGTGTTGAAGCTCTTGCAGATCTTCAATGGTTAGCTCTTCCTTGTGCTCCTCCACCAAATGTTCCACATCCTCACCACTCACCTCTAACCCCATAGACTTGCCCAATTCCACAATTTCTTCCACAACAGGCTCAGGCTCAGGCTCAGGGTTCTGAGGCTCAGCCCCAAAACCTTCAAAATCCCTCTCTAGGACACAGTCTGGCCACAATTTTCTCCAGGCAGAGTTCAAAGTCCTAGTAGTCACTCCCTCCCAAGCCTTACCTATAAGGTTTACACAATGCAGCATATGGAAGTATTTTTTCCAAAATTCTCTTAGGGTTATATTCATGTCTGTGGTCACATCAAAGCACTTTTGAAACATTGCTTTGGTGTAGAGTTTTTTAAAGTTGGAAATGACCTGCTGGTCCATGGGCTGGAGGAGAGGAGTGGTATTAGGGGCAAGAATTTCACTTTGATGAATTTAAACTCCTCCACAATTTTCTCTACCAAGTTTGGAGGATGACAAGGAGCATTGTCCATTATCAGGAGGCACTTAAGTGGCAAATTATTGTCCAATAGATATTTCTTCACACTGGGGCCAAACACACCATTGAACCAATCTAAGAAAATGTCCTTTGTGACCCATGCCTTTTTGTTAGACTTCCACATCACACACAAATTAGACTTGCTGACACCGCATCTGCCAAACACTCAGGGATTTTCAAAAAGATACACCAGTAAAGGCTTCACTGTGCAATCACCACTGGCATTAGCACAAAGCATCAAAGTTAGCCTGTCTTTCATAGGCTTATGTCCTGGCTGTGCCTTTTCTTCCTGAGTAATGAAGGTCCTGTTGGGCATTTTCTTCCAAAACAGGCCTGTTTCATCACAATTAAACACTTGTTGGGGGAGGAATTGTTCAGCCTCTATGTACTCCTGGAATTCAGGCACATATTTTTCAGCCGCAATTTTGTCAGAACTGGCTGCCTCACCATGCCTCACAACACTATGTATGCCACTTCGATTCTTAAATTTGTGAAACCAGCCTCTGCTGGCTTTAAATTCGCTCACTTCAGCACTCATTGCAGGCATTTTCTTAACGAGATCATCATGCAACTGCCTTGCTTTTTCACATATTATTGCCTCCGAAACAGTATCTCCTGCTAACTTTTTCTCGTTGATCCACACCAACAACAACCTTTCCACATCTTCCAGCACTTGTGGTCTGTGTTTTGTGATCACAGATGAACCTTTTGCAACAACAGCTTCCTTGATTTTATGTGAATTTTTCTTGGCCACAATGGTAGCGATGGTAGAAAAGCCTGGCCAGCTCACTGATACGCACTCCACTTTCATATTTTTCTATTATCTCCTTCTTCAGTTCTATCGTACATGTATTTCTGTTCCTCTTTGCCACAGGCTTACCACTAGGATCTTTCCTTGGACCCATGGTAGCTTATTTAGCAGTTGCAAGCACTAAAAACAGTGGAATAATGACAATATACTGGTATGAATGCGTGGGTGTGGGTGGGTGGTCGCTCTCGCTTGAAAACAATAGCACACTGACGCTCCCTGGAGTGCGCGCTCAGCTGGGCGCCACGCGGACACGTCCGGTACGAATGTCGTTACACGAAGCAAACATCGTTACTCGCAATCATTTTTTTTATGTTATAAATATCGTTACTCGAAAATAGCGTAAGATGACAGCATCGTAACACGATGTATGACTGTATTACGCGATTCGCTGGAGGGGAAAAATTTTGAGCCCGCGGTCGCCTGCAGTAGGTTAAACCATTGAGTCAGTGGGGGTCCTACTAAGGGTGGCTATGAGCCACAACAAGTGTTTAATGCTGTCGAGACAAGTGTTTTCTGGAAGAAAAGGCCAACATGAACTTATATCAGTCAGCAAGAGAAAAGTGCACCAGGCTTCAAGACAGCAAAGGATCGCTTCACCTTGCTCCTTTTGGGTAATGCATCAGGTGATTTCAAGTGTAAGCCCATGGTTATTTACCACTCTAAGTATCCTCATGCTTTGAGGAAAAGGGAATTTGTTTTTCCTTCCCACAAACTGTGAGTTTATTCAGGTATACAGAGATAGTTACATTGATTATCATACATAGCAGCATATGTGTAGAGAACCTAGGATAACCCAAAGTGTTATCCTAGAGAACCTAGGATAACCCAGTGTTATCCTAGAGAACCTAGGATAACCCAAAGTTTGGGTTATCCTAGGTTCTCTACACATATGCTGCTATGTATGATAATCTTTGTAACTGTATCTGTGTATACCTGAATAAACTTACTTACAGTTTGCAGGAAGAAAAAACAAATAACCATTCCCTCAAGCGGCCAGTGCTAATGTTGTGGAACAGCTGGGGAGACCACCCGCCTTCCCATGCTACCCCTCCCCCAACAACACCCCACCATCCCAGCATTCGTATTCCATACGCGTCAAGCCAGCTGTTTGTGAAGAATAAGAGTGAATTGTGTTTTGATCTTTAAATTACTATATCTTGTATCTGCCAAGCAATCATGTCACCCAGTAGGCATACCAGTGTTGCTCAAAGTGGCAAGAAAAGGTATAAGCATTTATAAACGAAGAAAAAGATTTATTTAACGAAGAAAAAGATATTAGACAAGACATAACCTGTGGCTGTAATGAAGTGTTACTTTGTACACATAAAAAGAGGTAAACATAAGTTTGTGTGACTGACTGACTGGACTGACTTACTGAATGACTTGACTGACTGACTTACTGAATGACTTGACTGACTGACTTACTGAATGACTTGACTGACTGACTTACTGAATGACTTGACTGACTGACTTACTGAATGACTTGACTGACTGACTTACTGAATGACTTGACTGACTGACTTACTGAATGTCTTGACTGACTTACTGAATGTCTTGACTGACTTACTGAATGACTTGACTGACTTACTGAATGACTTGACTGACTTAATGAATGATTTGACTGACTGACTTAATGAATGACTTGACTGACTGACTTACTGAATGTCTTGACTGACTTACTGAATGTCTTGACTGACTTACTGAATGTCTTGACTGACTTACTGAATGTCTTGACTGACTTACTGAATGTCTTGACTGACTTACTGAATGACTTGACTGACTTACTGAATGACTTGACTGACTGACTTAATGAATGACTTGACTGACTGACTTAATGAATGACTTGACTGACTGACTTAATGAATGACTTGACTAACTTACTGAATGACTTGACTGACTGACTTACTGAATGACTTGACTGACTTACTGAATGATACTGAATGACTTAACTGACTTACTGAATGGACTGACTTACTGAATGACTTGTCTGACTTACTGAATGACTTTATTAAAGTTAGAGACACTCAGTACAACCATCGACTTCAGTTCCAGAATCTCTACTATCCACCCCAGCCCAGTAGGGCCACAGCATAACTCTCCACTCTCTTCACAATCATCCACAAACATCAGCACCCACAATTTAAGATAAATACTATTATTTCTGTTACATTTGTAGTTTTAAGCAGTAAAAACAACATAATACATCACGATAATGAACTACAATTACATATTCTCTTTTATATTTGTAAGATCTGTTGGTCTAAAAAAAACTTGTTTGGCTTTTTGGGGACTCTCAGGAACGTAACCCTATATTTCCCATAAGTTCTTTTAATTATCTAACACGATTTTAGCTAACACGACGTTTTCAGGAACGTAACTACCGTGCTAAATGAGGGCCTACTGTATACAAGATATGATGTAGGGCAAAATGACAGTAGTTTGTTTGACTACATTTTGGTAGATAAAAGACTGTTGGGTAGACTTCAGGATGTACATGTTTATAGAAAGGCCACAGATATATCAGATCACTTTTTAGTTGTAGCTACAGTGAGAGTAAAAGGTAGATGGGATACAAGGAGATTGGAAACAGCAAGTAAGAGAGAAGTGAAGATTTATAAACTAAAGGAGGAGGCGGTTAGGGTAAGATATAAACAACTGTTGGAGGACAGATGGGCTAGTGAGAGTATAGGCAGTGGGGTAGAAGAGGTATGGGGTAAGTTTAAGAATATAGTGCTAGAGTGTTCAGCAGAAGTTTGTGGTTATAGGAAAGTGGGTGCAGGAGGGAAGAAGAGCGATTGGTGGAATGATGATGTAAAGAGAGTAATAAGAGAGAAAAAGTTAGCATATGAGAGGTTTTTACAAAGTAGAAGTGATGCAAGGAGGGAGGAGTATATGGAGAGAAAAAGAGAGGTTAAGAGAGTGGTAAAGCAGTGTAAGAAGAGAGCAAATGAGAGGGTGGGTGAGATGTTATCAACAAATTTTGTTGAAAAGGAGAAAAAGTTTTGGAGTGATGAAGATAGGGAAGCTGTGATTTCGTGTATAGGGCAAGGAGGAATAATATCTTATAGGAGTGAGGAAGAACCAATTGTGAGTGTGGGGGAAGTTCATGAGGCAGTGAGTAGAATGAAAGGGGGTAAAGCAGCTGGGATTGATGGGATAAAGATAGAAATGTTAAAGGCAGGTGGGGATATAGTTTTAGAGTGGTTAGTGTTTTTATTTAATAAATGTATGGAAGAGGGTAAGGTACCTAGGGATTGGCAGAGAGCATGCATAGTTCCTTTGTATAAAGGCAAAGGGGACAAAAGAGAGTGTAAAAATTATAGGGGAATAAGTCTGTTGAGTATACCTGGTAAAGTGTATGGTAGAGTTATTATTGAAAGAATTAGGAGTAAGACAGAGAGCAGGATAGCGGATGAACAAGGAGGCTTTAGGAAGGGTAGGGGGTGTGTAGACCAAGTATTTGCAGTGAAACATATAGGTGAAAAATATTTAGATAAGGTTAAAGAGGTGTTTGTGGCATTTATGGATTTGGAAAAGGCATATGATAGGGTGGATAGGGGGACAATGTGGCAGATGTTGCAAATGTATGGAATAGGAGGTAGGTTATTGAAAGTGGTGAAAAGTTTTTATGAGGATAGTGAGGCACAGGTAAGAGTATGTAGGCGAGAGGGAGATTATTTCCCAGTAAAAGTAGGCTTTAGACAGGGATGTGTAATGTCACCATGGTTGTTTAATATATTTATAGATGGAGTTGTAAGAGAAGTGAATGCTCGGGTGTTGGCAAGAGGTGTGGGGTTAAAAGGCAAAGAATCTAACGCAAAGTGGGAGTTGTTACAGTTGCTCTTTGCTGATGACACTGTGCTTTTGGGGGATTCTGAAGAGAAGTTGCAGAGGTTGGTGGATGAGTTTGGTAGGGCATGTAAAAGAAGGAAATTAAAAGTGAATATAGGAAAGATTAAGGTGATAAGGATAACAAAAAAAAAAATTAGGTAACGGAAGATTGGATATCAGATTGGAGGGAGAGAGTATGGAGGAGGTGAATGTGTTCAGATATTTGGGAGTGGATGTGTCAGCAGATGTGTATATGAAGGATGAGCTGAATCATAGAATTAACTAGGGGAAAAAGGTGAGTGGTGCACTGAGGAGCTTGTGGAGACAGAGAACTTTATCCATGAAAGCAAAGAGGGGAATGTATGAGAGTATAGTTACACCAACACTCTTGTATGGCTGTGAGACATAGGTTGTGAATGTTGTAACAAAGAGGAGGCTGGAGGCGGTGGAGATGTCATGTCTGAGGGCAATGTGTGATGTGAATCTAATGCAGAGAATCTGTAGTTTGGAGATTAGGAAGAGGTGTGGGATTACCAAAACTATTATCCAGAGAGCTGAGGAGGGGTTGTTGAGATGGTTTGGACATATAGAGAGGGTGGAACAAAATAGAATGACTTTGAGAGTGTATAAATCTGTAGTGGAGGGAAGGCAGGGTAGGGGTCGGCCTAGTAAAGGTTGGAGGGACGGGGTAAAGGAGGTTTTGTGTGCAAGGGGCTTGGATTTCCAGGAAGCGTGCGTGAGCGTGTTAGATAGGAGCAAATGGAGACAAATGGTTTTTATGACTTGACGTGCTGTTGGAGTGTAGGCAAGGTAACATTTATGAAGGGTGTCAGGGAAACCGGAAGACCGGACTTGATTCCTGGAGATGGGAAATGCGGTGCCGGCACTCTGAAGGAGAGGTGTCAATGTTGCAGTTTTGTAGCTGTAGTGTAAGCACCCCTCTGGCAAGACAGTGATGGAGTGAACGATGATGAATGTTTTTCTTTGTCGGGCTACCCTGCCTTGGTGGGAAACAGCCGATGTGTTAAAAAAAAAAAAAAAAAAAAAAATGTTAAAAATTAAAGTTGACAATTTACAAAATAAGTATAATTGGGCATTTAAGCAGTGAAATTTAAACATAAGTTTAACATAATAATTTATTATTTGTAGTAATGCAATTTATTAAATCAGATCAAACAAATCAAAACAATTAATTGTATTGCAATAACAGTTAATATGGTCATTAAATGAGTTACAAAGAGTACAAGAGATTGGATTATTTTATTTGTTAATGCTATAGAAACAAAGTTAGCTAAGTATGCATTATTTATAATGGGTTTATACATTTATGAGTTATAAGTTTCAGCATTTGCTTAAGATTAAGTTTAAGAAATTATTGTTCTTTTTCCAATTAAGTAAGGGGTTTTGTTGCTAAGGGAGTACCACAGTGAATAATGGTATTTTGAGGCAGTGGAAAGTGATTAATTAACTTTGTAGGTAATGTTAAATATAGTGTACAGTGAACCCTCCATTTTCGTTCAAAATTCTTTCCAGAATGCTGTTTCAAGTGCTGTTACTGAATGAATTTGTTCCCATAAAGACAAATGTAAATTAGATTAGTCGTTTCAGACCCCCAAAAATACACTTACAAAAGCTCTTACAAAAATACACTTACATAATTGTTCGAGATTGGAGGTGAACGAAAACCAAGGGTCCACTGTATGTATTTAGTTTTGGGTGAGTAGGTGGTTTTTCAGCAGAGTTTTGAATTGAGGTACAGGCAGTGTTTCTTTGGTAATCACAGGTAATCGATTCCAAATTTTCAGGCCTTTAATGTGAATTGAGTTTTTGCATAGTGTGAGATGGACACGGGGAACATCGAAGAGTGATCTGTGCCTTGTGTTATGGTCATGTGTCCTATTAAGGTTGGTAAGGAGAAGTTTGACTGGTGGGTTAATATTTGAGTTTAGTGTTCTATGTATGTAATTGGCACAGTAAAAAGTATGGATGTCTTGTATGGTGAGTAAGTTTAGATTTTTGAATATTGGTGGAGTATGTTGTCTGGAGTGGGAATTTGTTATCATTCTCACTGCAGCCTTTTGTTGTGTTATTAATGTAAAGTAAAGTAAAGTTTATTTCATTGCAAGTTTACATCGAGATTTTGTAATTACAATTTAGAATTGAAGAGAAAGGAGAGCCACTATTTTGCCATGGCATTATGGGCAGACTTAATCTAATGACTTATTGACTACTTTATACTAGAGAAATAGAATAATTTTGTTATAATTAAACATTAGGATGTGTTTTTGGCAAATAATAAGTTTACTTAAATTACAATCTGAGGATATTACGTTTGTCAACGTGTTATGCAAGATGGTTATATCAATAGTAAATATAGAACTTTTATTATGGGTAAATAACACTGAGCATTTTTGAAAGTAGTTTACAATATGAGTATATTTAGTTTAGGGTGAGTAGGTGGTTTTTGAGAAGAGTCTTAAATTGATGTTCAGGCAAGGTTGTTTTAATATTTTCTGGTAATGACTTCCAGATTTTGGCCCCCTTAATGTCCATAGAGTTTTTACACAGAGTGATATGGACTCTAGGTATATCAAAAAGTGATCTGTGTCGTGTGTTAAGGTCATGGGTCCTGTTAAAGTTGGTGAGGAGAATTTTGAGTGGAGGGTTTATATTTGAGTGTAGAGTTCTATGTATGTAGTAGACACAAGAATAAGTGTGAATGTTCTTTACAGTGAGTAGTTTTAGACTTTCGAATATTGGCGGAGTATGCTGTCTAGAGTGGGAATTTGTTATCATTCTGACTGCTGCCTTTTGCTGGGTTATGCTGATCCCCATGCACAAATTCCTTAGGTGAGATAAGGGTAGATGAGTGAATGATACAGAGCAAGGAGAGCTGATTGAGGCACATAATAGCATATCTTTGATAGTATGCCTACTGTCTTTGAGATTTTTTGGAAATTTGTTGTATGTGTGTTTGGAATTTGAGGATACTGTCAAGGTGGATTCCTAGGAATTTTCCCACTGTGAGTCTTGTGATGGGTGATCCATTTAGCGTTATGGTCTGAGATGAGTTATTGTTGTTGAGCCCCATGCGCAGATTCCATAGGTGAGGTAGGGGTAAATAAGTGAGTGATACAGGCTAAGGAGAGCTGGTTGTGGAAATAGTACCGTATCTTGGATAGTATTCCTACGGTCTTGGAGACTTTCTTGGAAATTTGTTGTATATGTGTCTGAAATTTGAGGCCACTGTCAAGATGGATTCCTAAGAATTTTCCTTCTGTGAGTTTTGTGACAAGGGACCCATTTATCATTATGTTAAGTGGTACATTTGTAGCTCTGTTTCCAAACTGAATGAAATAGATTTTATCAATATTGAGAGTAAGCTTGTTAGTCATCATCCAGGTAGATATTTTCTGCAATTCAGCATTTACAGTGTTGGCTAGTTTGTCTGGGCTTGGGTGAGAGAAGATGTATGTAGTGTCATCTGCAAATAGTATGGGTTTGAGCAGTTGAGATGCATTTGGTAGGTCGTTTATGTAAATGAGAAAGAGAAGTGGGCCAAGAACACTTCCCTGTGGGACACCAACTGTAATTGTTTGCATGGTAGATCTTGATACAAACGAATTCTTCAACACTTGTCCAACCTTTGGACGAAGACCTACTTCGAATAGTGGATGGTACCACTATGACCCCGCCTCCTCCTGCTTTGCCTCACCTGACTACAGTATATAAGCCACTTCCATGGCTCTCTGCTGTACTTTCTACAAGATTGATGGACTGAACACATCGACTCTAGGCCGAGGGACTGATTACCTCAAACTCCTCCTCTCCTTACAACTTTCTGCTTTGTATTGGACTGATGAAGCCACTGTGTGGCAAAACGTTTCCTCAGTGAAAATACCTAAGTGTTGCATATGTGTCTAATTTATCATGCTTAGGCATTGCTGTCTTGGTTTAAGGTTGCTGCTTACCACAACCCCCAAGTCCTTTTCGCAATCTGTACGTCTAAGTTCTAAGTTATTTAACTTATAAGTGCTTGGGTTATGGACACTCCCGAGCTTCAGAACCTTGCATTTATCTACGTTGAATTGCATCTGCCACTTTTCTGACCAGTAATTGAGTTTGTCTAAATCCTCCTAAAGTTCCCTGACATCTACGTTTGAATCAATTATCCTACCTATCTTCGTGTCATCGGCGAATTTGCTCATATCACTAGTAATTCCCTCATCAAGGTCATTGATATACTATATTATAAACAACAACAGTCCCAAGACTTATCCCTGTGGAACGCCACTTGTTACAAACCCCCATGCGGATTTAACCCTATTTATGCATACTCTCTGCTTCCTATTAGTGAGCCATGACTCGATCCATGACAGCACTTTTCCCCACTAACAGAATAAATGCTACCCAAACAATAAGCTTTGTTAATTCTATTTACTCATGTGCAAGTCCCACTCATATCCAACCCTCTCACTCATGTATTTATTTTTTTTATTAACACATCGGCCGATTCCCACCAAGGCAGGGTGGCCAGAAAAAGAAAAACTTTCATCATCATTCACTCCATCACTGTCTTGCCAGAGAGGTGCTTTACACTACATTTATAAAACTGCAACATTAACACCTCTCCTTCAGAGTGCAGACACTGTACTTCCCATCTCTAGGACTCAAGTCTGGCCTGCCGGTTTCCCTGAAGCCCTTTATAAATATTACTTTGCTCACACTCCAACAGCACGTCAAGTATTAAAAACCATTTGTATCCATTCACTCCTATAAAATACGCTCACACATGCTTGCTGGAAGTCCAAGCCCCTCGCACACAAAACCTCCTTTACCCCCTCCCTCCAACCTTTCCTACGCCGACCCCTACCCCGCCTTCCATCCACTACAGATTTATACACTGGAAGTCATTCTGTCTCGTTCCATTCTCTCTACATGTCCGAACCACCTCAACAACCCCTTCTCAGCTCTCTGGATAATAATTTTGGTAATCCCGCACCTCCTCCTAATTTCCAAACTCCGAATTCTCTGCATTATATTCACACCACACATTGACCTCAGACATGACATCTCCACTGCCTCCAGCCTTTTCCTCATTGCAACATTCATCACCCATGCTTCACACCCATATAAGAGTGTTGGTATAACTATACTCTCATACATTCCCCTCTTTACTTCCATGGACAAAGTTCTTTGTCTCCACAGACTCCGAAGTGCTCCACTCACCCTTTTCCTCTCATCAATTCTATGATTCACCTCATCCTTCATAGACCCATCTGCTGACATGTCCACTCCCAAAAATCTGAATACATTCACCTCCTCCATACTCTCTCCCTCCAATCTGATATCCAATCTTTCATCACCTAATCTTTTTGTTATCCTCATCAACTTACTCTTTCCTATATTCACTTTCAATTTTCTTCCAACCTCTGCAGCTTATCTTCAGAATCTCCTAAAAGCAGTGTCATCAGCAAAAAACAACTGTGACAACTCACACTTTGTATTTGATTCTTTATCTTTTAACCCCACACCTCTTGCCGAGACCCTCGCATTCACTTCTCTTACAACCCCATCTATAAATATATTGAACAACCATGGTGACATCACACAATCTTGTCTAAGGCCCACTTTTACTGGGAAATAGTCCCCCTCCCTCCTACACACACTAACCTGAGCCTCACTATCCTCATAAAAACTCTTCACTGCTTTCAGTAACCTACCTCCTATTCCATACACCTGCAACATCTGCCACGTTGCCCCCCTATCCAGCCTATCATATGCCTTTTCAGAATCCATAAATGCCACAAAAACCTCTTTACCCTAATCCAAATACTGTTCACCTATATGTTTCACTGTAAACACTTGGTCTACACACCCCCTACCTTTCCTAAAGCCCCCTTGTTCATCTGCTATCCTGCTCTCTGTCTTACTCTTAATTCTTTTAATAATAAGTCTACCATACACTTTACCAGGTACACTCAACAGACTTATTCCCCTATAATTTTTGCACTCTCTTTGTCCCCTTTGCCTTATACAAAGGAACAATACATGCTCTCTGCCAATCCCTAGGTACCTTACCCTCTTCCATACATTTAATAAATAATAGCACCAACCACTCCAAAACTATATCCCCACCTGCTTTTAACATTTCTATCTTTATCCCATCAATCCCAGCTGCCTTACCCCCTTTCATTCTACCCACTACCTCACGAACGAACTTCCCCCACACTCACAACTGGCTCTTCCACAATCCTACAAGATGTTATTCCTCCTTGCCCTATACATGAAATCACAGCTTCCCTGTCTTCATCAACATTTAACAACTCCTCAGAATATTCCCTCCATCTTCCCGATACCTCTAACTCTCCATTTAATAACTCTCCTCTCCTATTTTTAACTGTCAAATCCATTTGTTCCCTAGGCTTCCTCAACTTATTAATCTCACTCCAAAACTTTTTCTTATTTTCAACAAAATTTGTTGATAACATCTCACCCACTCTCTCATTTGCTCTCTTTTTACATTGCTTCACCACTCTGTTAACCTCTCTTTTTCTCTCCATATACTCTTCCCTCCTTGCATCACTTCTACTTTGTAAAAACCTCTCATATGCTAATTTTTCTCCCTTACTACTCTCTTTACATCATCATTCCACCAATCGCTCTTCTTCTCTCCTGCACCCACTTTCCTGTAACCACAAACTTCTGCTGAACACTCTAACACTACATTCTTAAAGCTACCCCATACATCTTCGACCCCATTGCCTACACTCTCACTAGCCCATCTATCCTCCAATAGTTGTTTATATTTTACCCTAACTGCCTCCTCTTTTAGTTTATAAACCTTCACCTCTCTCTTACTTACTGCTTCTATTTTCCTTGTATCCCATCTACCTTATACTCCCACTGTAGCTATAACTAAAAAGTGATCTGATATATCTGTGACCCCTCTATAAACATGTACATCCTGAAGTCTACTCAACAGTCTTTTATTTACCAATACGTAGTCCAACAAACTACTGTCATTACGCCCTACATCATATCTTGTATACTTATTTATCCTCTTTTTCTTAAAATATGTATTACCTATAACTAAACCCCTTTCTATACAAAGTTCAATCAAAGGGCTCCCATTATCATTTACACCTGGCACCCCAAACTTACCTACCACACCCTCTCTACATGTTTCTCCTACTTTAGCATTTAGGTCCCCTACCACAATTACTCTCTCACTTGGTTCAAAAGTTCCTATACATTCGCTTAACATCTCCCAAAATCTCTCTCTCCTCTACACTCCTCTCTTCCCCAGGTGCATACACGCTTGTTATAACCCACTTTTATCCAACCTAAATTTGAAACTACCCAAGGTTTCAGCTTCGATAGGACCTTGGGTAGCTTTAAAAAGAGATTGGTTAAATATATGAGTGGGAGGAGCTGGGTATGATTGGTGTCGTGGGTACATAATAACATAAGAATGGAGGAACACTGCAGTAGGCCTGTTGGCCTAGATCCCCTCCTTCATTTTGAAATTCAAAAAATTCTGAAATTCGAAGCACTGCTGGCCCCAAGGGTTTCAGATAAAGGGATGGGGACTGTAGTGGCAGGCTTCCTTGTGAAGAACATTGTGATGGGCAACTGAGACCGTTTCCTTTTCATATCTACAAACAGAGTTTTGTAGGGAATTATGCTCCTATCAATGTCGTTCATCACCTTCAAAGCCCTCAACATAAATATGATTGGGCAGCTGGGAATTCGCGAATGTTCGAAGCCCGCGAAAGTGGAATTCGCGAATGTGGAGGGTGACCTGTAAACTATTACCAGGTGACAGGCAGTCGCTGATGTTGCCATAAACGGTTCAATTTCTGTCAACTTCACGCCTCCATATCTCGCTAAGTATTGATCACAAAAAATTTTTTTTTGGCTTATAAAACTCAAAAAAAAAAAACTCATTTCATAAGAAAAAAAAAAATTTTTTTTTAATATTTTTCGACCCTGAGTACAAGTTTGGGAGAGGGTCTCTCGACCTCAAAGGGTTAATGTACAATTTTTTTTTTTTTTTTAAGACTTCTTGGTGTCTGGAACGGATTAATTGAATTTACATTATTTCTTATAGGGAAAATGGTTTCGGTTTTGGCCCATTTCAGTTTTGGCCGATACACAAATAACCCGCACGTAGAAGAGAGGAGCTTACGATGACGTTTTGGTTCGACTTGGACCATTTACAAAGTCACACTAACAAAAAGATAAGATGGAGGGAGTATATATAGAGGCCAGCAGACAGGGGTGGGAACAAGTGAAAGGGGTGGAGGAGTAATAGTGGTAGTAGTAGTAGTAGTGGAGTCAGTCATATACTAAGAAAGAGGAGCACTGCAAGGGAGCTAGTGGCCCACATAGGGTAGGGGCAAGACCACAGAGGGGGTAAAAAATTAATGACCAGCCAGCAGAGGCTGGTTTGAGAGGTTTAAGAAACGTAGTGGCATACACTGTGTTGTGAGGCATGGTGAGGCAGCCAGCTCAGACAAACGTGCAGCTGAAAAATTTGTGCTGGAATTCAAGGGGTTCGTAGAGGCTGAACAATTCCTCCCCAACAAGTGTTTAATTGTGATGAAACAGGCCTCTTTTGGAAGAAAATGCCAAAGAGGACCTTCATTACTAAGGAGGAAAAGGCACAGCCAGGACACAAGCCTATGAAAGACCGGCTAACTTTTATGATGTGTGCCAATGCCAGTGGTGATTTTAAAGTGAAGCCTTTACTGGTGTATCACTCAGAAAATCCCAGAGCCTTCAAGAAACACAATGTTAACAGGAATAATTTGTGTGTGCATTGGAAGGCTAACAGTAATGCATGGGTCACTAAGGACTTTTTCGTGGAATGGTTGACTACAGTGTTTGGCCCTAGTGTGAAGAAATACCTCCTAGAAAAGAAATTGCCACTCAAGTGCCTCCTGCTACTGGACAATGCTCCTGCTCATCCTCACAACTTGGATGACTTTTTGTCTGATAAGTTTAGTTTCATCACAGTGAAGTTCTTGCCTCCTAACACCACTCCTCTTATCCAGCCCATGGACCAGCAGGTCATTTCCAACTTCAAGAAACTGTACACCAAAGCATTGTTTCAAAGGTGCTTTGATGTAACTTCAGCCTCTGCATTAACCCTAAGAGAGTTCTGGAAAGATCACTTCAATATCGTGCATTGCATAGGCCTTATAGGTAATGCTTGGGAGGGAGTGACTTCCAGGACTTTGAACTCTGCTTGGAGACCACTGTAGCCAGATTGTGTTGAAAAGAGGGATTTTGAAGGATTTGAGGCTGGCCCTGACGACCCTGTGCCTGTTGTGGACTCTATAGTGGCATTGGGGAACAGCCTGGGGTTGGAGTTGAGTGGTGAGGATGTGGAAGAGTTGGTGGAGGAGCACAGGGTAGACCTAACCACTGAAGAGCTGAGAGAGCTTCATCAGCAACAGCAGCAGACGACATTTAAGGAAATTGATTCAAAGGAGGAGGCTGGACAGGTTGAGGTAGTAACTTCTTCAGAGATTAAGGAAATTTTTTTCCAAATGGGCTGATGTGCAGACATTTGTTGAAAAACACCACCCTGAGCAAGCTGAAGCAAACCACATCTGCAACATGTTCAGTGACAGAATCTTGCCCCACTTCAGAAAAATGTTGAAGAGTCGCCAGAAACAGAGGACTCTGGACAGTTTTTTTTCTAAGAAGATTTCTAGTGACTCTCAAGCTGGTCCTAGTGGCATTAAAAGACCAAGAAGGGAAGTAACCCCAGAGAGGGACTTGTTACCTGAAGTCCTTTTGGAGGGAGATTCCCCTTCCAAAAACTAAGCACTCCCTCACTCCTCCCAGTCTTAAAGATGCCAGCAAGTCTCTTCAATAAAGGTAAGTAAATGTTATTTTAAATGTTTATTTTATAATTTATTTATAAAATTTAAATTGTATGTAGTATTTATGTGTGTTTTCTGTATGTAAAACTATAGTTATTCTTTAAAAAATTAATTTTTTTGTGAATATTTTTTGGATGTCTGGAACGGATTAATTGTATTTACATTATTTCTTATGGAAAATAAGATTTCAGATAACGTTTTTTTCGGTTAAAGCTCTAGCTCCTGGAACGGATTAAGAACGTTAACTGGGGGTCCACTGTAACTAGAAGAAACTCAATAAATTTCTCTAGTATTGTTATTTTACTAGTATAGCATCAACATATTGTAACTTGAAATAAAATATACAACTAGAATAAACTCAACCAATTTCTCTAGTATTATCTTTTAATAGTATGTATAATCATATTGTAATTTGAAATAATTTATAACTAGAATAAACTCAATCAATTTCTCTAGTATTAAGTACTTAGTGAATAATTCTTTAGAATAAGCTGCCCCTAATGCCATGGCATGCCAGTGGCTCTCCTTGCATTACAGTTTTATAATTGTAACTACCAATAACTATGTATACTTGTAACTTGCATCGAAATAAAAATATTATTATTATATTATTATATTATTATTATATTGTGTATATGGACTTCAGTAAGGCTTTCGATAAAGTTCCACATCAGAGGCTATGGGGAAACTTAAGGCACACGGAATAGGAGGAGAAATTTTTTCCTGGGTAGAGGCATGGTTGACAAATAGGCGGCAGAGAGTTTGCACAAATGGAGAGAAATCAGAATGGGGGCGCGTCTCAAGCGGTGTTCCACAGGGGTCAGTTTTGGGCCCCCTGTTGTTTACAATTTACATAAACGACATAGATGAGGGAATAAATAGTAACAAGTAAATTTGCTGATGACACCAAAATAGGCCGTCCAATTCATTCAAATGAGGACATTAGAGCACTCCAGGATGATTTGAATAGACTGATGCAGTGGTCGGAGAAGTGGCAGATACAGTTTAATGTAAACAAATGCAAAGTTCTAAATGTTGGGCAGGACAATAACCATGCCACATATAAGCTGAATAATGTAGATCTTATTACTTGTGATTGCAAGAAGGATTTAGGTGTTCTGGTTAGTAGTAATCTGAAGCCAAGACAACAGTGCATAAGTGTTCGCAATAAAGCTAACAGAATCCTTGGCTTCATATCAAGAAGTATAAATAATAGAAGTCCTCAGGTTGTTCTTCAACTCTATATATCTTTGGTTAGGCCTCATTTAGATTATGCTGCACAGTTCTGGTCACCGTATTACAGAATGGATATAAATGCACTGGAAAACCTACAAAGGAGGATGACAAAGTTGATCCCATGTATCTGAAATCTGCACTCTCTAGAAAGGTGTAGAATTAGGGGGGATATGATTGAGGTGTATAAATGGAAAACAGGAATAAATAAAGGGGATGTAAATAGCGTGCTTAAAATATCCAGCCAAGACAGGACTCGCAGCAATGGTTTCAAGTTGGAAAAGTTCAGATTCAGGAAGGATATAGGAAAGCACTGGTTTAGTAATAGAGTTGTGGATGAGTGGAACAAACTCCCGAGTACCGTCATAGATGCTAAGACGTTGTGTAGTCTTAAAGATAGGTTACATAAATACATGGGTGGGTGTGGATGGGTGTGAGTTTGGACCTGACTAGCTTGTACTACCAGGTCAGGCATACTATCAAAGTACGAACTATGTTCCACAATCAGCTCTTCTTCCTGTATCATTCACTTATCTACCAATATCTCACCTAGGGAAATTTTGGGCATGGGGATCAACAACATTTAATCACCTAAGACCACTAATAACCCAACAAAAGGCTGCAGTCAGAATGATAACAAATTCCCACTCCAGACAACATACTCCACCAATATTCAAAAGTCTAAAACTACTCACTGTCAAGAACATCTATACTTATTTTTGGGCCTACTACATTTATAGAACACTACACTCAAACATAAACCCTCCACTCAAACTTCTCACCAACCTTAACGGGAAATGGACCATAACACTAGACACAGATCACTGTTTGATGTACCCCGTGTCCATATCACACTGTGCAAAACTCTATGCACATAAAGGGCCCCAAAATTT
Organism: Cherax destructor; assembly: GCA_009830355.1. Classification (NCBI taxonomy): domain Eukaryota; kingdom Metazoa; phylum Arthropoda; class Malacostraca; order Decapoda; family Parastacidae; genus Cherax; species Cherax destructor. The sequence continues at coordinate 3,327 of WNWK01027031.1, read as the reverse complement.
GGAATTCATTACCTGTAAATACTAAAGTAACCCAGTCTGAACATCAATTTAAGACTTCTCAAAAACAACATACTAGCCCTAAACAAAAAACTCAATATGCACACAACACTTAACTTTACCAAATACGTAATATAATTTAATTATTTACTTTGATATAAACAACCTGCAAAATACTTTCAAATTGTCCCAATGTCATACCCCCCAGATTGTTAATTTGAGTAAACTTGCTGTCTGCTATAATTAAAAACAGATGTACAACTCGATCAAACTATGATCAATTTCTCTAGTAGTATTAAGTAGTCTGTAAGCCATTAAATTTAGTCTGCCCATAATGCTATGGCATGATAGTCGCTCTCTTTGCACTGCAACTCTCTACTGTAATTATATAATCTCAATGTAAACTGCAACACATTATTGTAATTATATAATCTCAATGTAAACTTGCAAGAAAATAAAAATTTGAATTTAAATTCTGAAGAGAAGTTGCAGAGGTTGGTTGATGAGTTTGGTAGGGTATGAAAAAGAAGGAAATTAAAAGTGAATACAGTGGACCCGAAACGAACAAAATTCATTCAAGCCTGCTCAAGTGCCATTCCCAAACGAATTTACTCCCTTAAGAAATAATGTCAAGTAGGTTAGTCCATTTCAGACCCCCAAAAATACACTTACAAAAGCACTTAAAATATTATACTTACATAATTGTACGATTTCCGGGGTGTTCGTAACTCGGGGGTCCACTGTATAGGAAAGAGTAAGGTGATGAGGATAACAAAAAAATTAGGTAACCTAAGACTGGATATCAGATTGGAGGGAGAGAGTATGGAGGAGGTGAATGTGTTCAGACTTTTGGGGGAGTAAACGTGTCAGCAGATGGGTCTATGAAGGATGAGGTGAATCATAGAATTGACGACGGAAAAAGGTGAGTGGTGCATGGGGAGTCTGTGGAAACAAAGAACTTTATCCATGAAAGCAAAGAGGGGAATGTAAGAGAGTACAGTGGAACCCCGGTTAACAAACACCCCGGAAATCGTGCAATTATGTAAGAATAATATTGTAAGTGCTTGTGGAAGTGTATTTTTGGGGTCTGAAATAGATTAACCTAAATGCATTTTTTTTAAGGAAGTAAATTCGTTCGGAATGGCACTTGAGCAGGCTTCTGCAATGAATTTTTTCGTTAACCGGGTTCCACTGTATAGTTATACCAACGCTCTTGTATGGATGTGAGGCATGGGTTGTGAATGTTGCAACAAGGAGAAGGCTGGAGGCAGTGGAGATGTCATTTTGAGGGCAAGTGTGGTGTGAATATAATGCAGAGAATCCATAGTTTGGAGATTAGGAGAGGTGTGGGATTACCAAAACTATTATCCAGAGGGCTGAGGAGGGGTTATTGAGATGGTTTGGACATGTAGAAAGGATGGAACAAAATGAATGACTTCGGGGTGTATAAATCTGTAGTGGAGGGAAGGGGGGTAGGGGTCGGCCTAGGAAAGGTTGGAGGGAAGGGGTAAAGGAGGTTTTGTGTGCGAGGGCTTGGACTTCAAGCAAGCATGCGAAGCGTATTTGATAGGAATGAATGGAGACAAATGGTTTTAATACTTGACGTGCTGTTGGAGTGTGAGCAAAGCAACATTTATGAAGGATTCGGGGAAAACCGGCAGGCTGGACTTGAGTCCTGGAGATGGGAAGTACAGTGTCTGCACTCTGAAGGAGGGGTGTTAATGTTGCAGTTTTATAACTGTAGTGTAAGCACGCCTCTGGTATACCTGGAATATATCTGGAGAGGGTTCCGGGTGAGAATCGGCCAGTGTTAATAAAAAAAAAAAACATACATACAGGTTATTTTGCATCTTGTATCGCTTGTCCGTGATATTTTGCATAATATATACATACTGTATATGTGTATGTATGTATGAAACTTCCTTAGAGAAAACAGGTTTCTTTAGTTCTCCAGAAACCTTGTACAGTGATACCTCGGGTTACGAGCTTAATTGTCCAGAAGGCTGTTCGAGTGCCGATCCCGAACAAATTTATTCCCATAAGGAATAATGTAAATTAGATTAATCTGTTTCAGACCCCCAAAAATACACTTACAAAAGCACTTACAAAAATACATTTTACATAATTGTTCGAGTTGGGAGCTGTTCGTATGCCGAGTTACCACTGTACATAGTTTTATTTCTTAATGATGCTGTATAATTTGGTTACTACAGTATTCACAATTTACCACAAGCAGAGATTAAACTAAATGCTTCATTTTAATCTGGACCATTATCAAGATACAAATACTTGTCTCTATACAAGCCATTTTTTTATACTATACTTTCTTTTGTAATTAAAATACAGGAAATGTACCTAGCCCATCTTCACGCAACCCAAAAAAAAAGTTACTGTGCCAAAAGATATGCAGTGATCAGCACTGTTACTTAAGACATCATTCCATTAGCGATCATTCATTAATTGAATGACTCCCATCTGAAACCTGCTTTCACAACAAACAGACATTTCAGAAATCTCGTCAATCAACCAAATGAAAGCTATACCTCACAAGAGTGCCAGCTAAATCCCGTATCCTATACATTGTTTATAAAGAATGCAGCTGTAAAATAACTATAAAGCTCTATAAAGCTACTGCAAGGTCCAAACTTTAAACTGAGGGTAAGATAAAAATTATTAAGTTCCAAAATACTTGTAGGCGCTCTCGTTCTAAGCAATGTAATATGGAACCAACCCAAAAAAACTGTCAGTAAAATGGTCATTTCTCATCACTTGGTGTTAGCTGGTAAAATACCAGCCACCTATTTTTTAATCTGCGACATTACCTTCTTCACGATCCACTTCCCATCTTCAATGGCCCGATTTATGATCTGAGTAATACGTTCAGGATCTGTTTCTTCAGTGTGCTGATTAAAACCCTGTTAAGAGAATTCCTTTATAACCTTATGAATTACAAATTACACTGCTATTAACACATATATTACTAGGGTGTGTTTTAAGTACAGTAAATAAAAACTAGCAACTATTCATGCCTCCTTAAAAACCTATGATACTATACACTGCACTGTATGTTATAATATACAGTGGACCCCCGCCTAACGAGCAAAATTCATTCATTTAGCCGGGGGCCACTGTACTTTATATATTATACATACAGTATGTACCTGGAAGAAATTGAGAAATTACCATTTTTTTTACCTGTGTTTTAATATTTTGTTCAAGTGGTCTCTCCATGTTTTACCAAATCAGAGTACTACTGTATATGCTGTAATTTTTGCTGCATAAACTCATGATGCCCCACAATAGTCACAGTAATTGCAAATCACAACCAGT
>WNWK01027030.1:0-26727 GCA_009830355.1 Cherax destructor | reverse complement strand
GTATACAAGCCGTTGATGAATGACACGTATGGTACGTTCGGATATCTTTATTGTTCAGATATTATAAGTATCTTTTTTCTCGTATGCAAATGATTTGCCAGAAGAGATAGTAATGTGTCCCTGGGTTAATAACCCACATACTATGTGTCTTCCCATGTATCCCTGGGTTAATAACCCACATACTATGTGTCTTCCCATGTATCCCTGGGTTAATAACCCACATACTATGTGTTTTCCCATGTATCCCTGGTTAATAACCACATACTATGTGTCTTCCCATGTATCCCTGGGTTAATAACCCACATACTATGTGTCTTCCCATGTATCCCTGGGTTAATAACCCACATACTATGTGTCTTCCCATGTATCCCTGGGTTAATAACCCACATACTATGTGTCTTCCCATGTGTCCCTGGGTTAAACCACATGATATGTGCTTCCCATGTGTCCCTGGGTTAATAACCCACATACTATGTGTCTTCCCATGTGTCCCTGGGTTAAACCACATGATATGTGTCTTCCCATGTGTCCCTGGGTTAATAACCCACATACTATGTGTCTTCCCATGTGTCCCTGGGTTAAACCACATGCTATGTGTCTTCCCATGTGTCCCTGGGTTAATAACCCACATGCTATGTGTCTTCCCATGTGTCCCTGGGTTAAACCACATGCTATGTGTCTTCCCATGTGTCCCTGGGTTAATAACCCAAATACTATGTGTCTTCCCCATGTGTCCCGGGGTTTAAAACCCAAATGATATGTGTTTTCCCCATGTGTCCTAGGTAATAACCCACATACTATATGTCTTCCCATGTGTCCCTGGGTTAAACCACATGCTATATGTCTTCCCATGTGTCCCTGGGTTAATAACCCACATACTATGTGTCTTCCCATATGTCCCTGGGTTAATAACCCACATGCTATGTGTCTTCCATTGTGTCCCTGGGATAAACCACATGCTATGTGTCTTCCCATGTGCCCCTGGGTTATTAACCAACATGCTATGTGTCTTCCCATGTGTCCCTGGGTTAAACCACATGCTATGTGTCTTCCCATGTGTCCCTGGGTTAATAACCCACATACTATGTATCTCTTATTTTGGTTTACCAAAGCATCTAGGATGCCAAATATTAGGAAACTGCTGGCATTTAGGTTTGATCAAAGGAAAGGAGAAGATAGCTCCATAATTTTGGATCAAGAGCCCTTTACATCAACTGGGTGGACTAGAAAATTTCGTTCCGGAAATATTCTAAATTAAAAAAAAAATTCAGGGTGGGATTGAAACTCATGGCAATCATGTTATTAAGAATAATAATGTTTCAGGGTGGGATTCGAACTCATGGCAATCATGTTATTAAGAATAATGTTTCAGGGTGGGATTCGAACTCATGGCAATCATGTTATTAAGAATAATAATGTTTCAGGGTGGGATTCGAACTCATGGCAATCATGTTATTAAGAATAATAATGTTTCAGGGTGGGATTCGAACTCATGGCAATTATGTTATTAAGAATAATAATGTTTCAGGGTGGGATTCGAACTCATGGCAATCATGTTATTAAGAATAATAATGTTTGTAAAATTATCGACAATATGTTAGATAAAAGGACACAAGTGCAACTAATGTAACTTTTTATTGTGGGAACGTTTCGCTCTCCTAGAGAGCGAAACGTTGCACTTGTGTCCATGTTCCTAACTTTATATTTCTTAAATTTGTCTGTTTATTATTTGCTAAATTTCCTCCTACTCATTTAAGATTATTAACAGGATAAACGACTTTCAGGAATCATAATGAGCCTCATTATAGAACGGCCTAAGGCTCAATATTCTCTACCAAAGGATCATTGTAAGATCATTATTTTACAAGCCTTTAAAACTTTTGATCTAAACAGACAATAAATACCCTTTTCATTCACTCTCAAAGCAATTTTTGATTTCTGGTAAGTTCTATGCCCCTTTCTATGGGCCTTTTTCAAACGTCAATATTTTCAATTTCTTAGAATGACTTAAATGAGTTGAGTTTATTCCATTTGATTTCTGATAAGTCGTATGCCCCTTTCTATGGGCCTTTTTCAAACGTCAATATTTTCAATTTCCCAGAATGGCTTAAACTAGTTGAGTTTATCCCTTTTGAAAGTTGTTCACATCAAGAATAAAACTAGACTACGAACAAACGTGTAAAAACTCGTGCCAGATGACCTCAAGTGTCAGACAGAGATCCCAGAGCTGTATAAAATGTCAAGAACTGTGGCGGTGTCAGGCATTCTGCTCCTAACCAAAACAACGTCAACATGTACTGCCAGGTATGTAAACAAGAGTGTATTGGTGTTGTTTACGGGTCACAGTGCCGTGGCCCGGTTAATTCATTTCTCACCTGCAGTACCGTGGCTGTGATGGTTGACAATAGAATGTAATTCCGTGGCTTGAACTAATTAACCACAACACCGTGGTTGTAAGAGTTCCTAACTAAAAATACCGTGGTTGTAATGGTTCCTAACTAACCAACAATACCGTGGTTGTAATGGTTCATAACTAACCAACAATACCATGGTTGCAATAGTTCCTATCTAAGCAACAATACCATGGTTGCAATAGTTCCTAACTAAGCAACAATACCGTGATTGCAACAATGAACAACCAACAATACCATGGCTTGTACAATTTGCAATTAACTCAACAGTGGCTGGAAAAATCTACATAATTCCCATGCAGTGAAGATGAATCTCGACTTTTCGACCGTCTTGATGTTTCGATCTCTTCCGGATTAAAGTTCGTATCTTGATAGTGATCCAAAATTAAGCGAAACATCTCTGGTTTGCGTGTCACTTGTGCATGACTTAGTGATCTTCTTTCATGCAAATCAAGCAGATTGATCTGTGGTAAACCTGGAGGCTCTCTCCTCCGTCCGGATTTCGGCCTCTTGATATTCCAATATAAACTGTGTTATATTTAGGCTCGTATAAGTCAATTGTGACGGCTAAGCCAGTGAGCCGCTAACAGCAACAGCCTGGTTGAACATGTAGGCAAGAGTGAAGCCTGGCCACTAAAAGAGATGAGAGAGTACAAGGTCCATTTATTTTTTATACCTTTGATATACCATTGATAGGTATCAAGAGTTTACCTACTCCAGCAGCTGGTCTGAGCCAGGCTTATATGGTTCTACCCTGGTCAATTAGGCTGTTGCTGCTGGCGGTCCACAGGCCTACATATCCATCACAGCCTGGCTGATCAGGCAATTAGCGGAGATACTTGTCGAGTTTCCTCTAGAAGATTTCTATACTTGTTCCAGCAATGTTTGTGATATCTTCTGGTAAGATGTTGAATAGTTTTGGACCACGGATGTTGATATAATGTTCTCTTGTTGTGCCAACGGCGCCCCTGTGGAACTTGAAGTTATGAATGCTTTCTCCAGTATTGGTCGTACACTTCTATGTTACAGGTTTGACCTTGCTCTGTGTACAACTGGCTAGGTTTCTCCAACTGCTGTGCATCTCTGTACCACCTGTTGTTCTGGGGGAAATGTTCACACGTACTTACACAAGTCTGTGTGTTTAATTAACATTCATAGTTCTTCCTTGTTCGTCCCCTTTATTTTGGGTCTGCCCGTCTAAAAAAAGTATTGTGTACATATGCCATACCCCCTCCAACCCTGCATCTCAGGGGTGCTTCATCTCCCTCACATCACAGGTATATAACTGGCAATGTGTATTCTTAGGTAGGAATCGAAGTAGACAGTCGACTGGTGGTCCAGTGAAGCTCCAGAGTTCTCTCTCTCTCTCTCTCTCTCTCTCTCTCTCTCTCTCTCTCTCTCTCTCTCTCTCTCTCTCTCTCTCTCTCTCTCTCTCTCTCTCTCTCTTACACAGGGTTTGACAAGGTTAGGTTAAGGATCCCTAGCTTTATTGACAAGCTATTTACAAGTTAAGGATTCCTTACTTTATTGACAAGTTAAGAGCTGTTACATACATCAGCTCATTTGAAAGCATTTTTATTGTTATGAAACATACAAGCAGGGAACAGGATGAAGTTGGAGCCATCTGTGGGCCAGCTGTGAGCTATCTGTGGGCCAGCTGTGGGCCATCTGTGGTCCAGTATTTTCATTTGATCAACTGACTTTATCTCGTTGACATCATAATACTGTACGAATGTGTTCCAGACTCGAGTCATCCTGGGGATGAATGATCTCAGATGAAGTGATGTTCTGGAGAAGGTTACAGCCAGAGTGAAGTTGCTGCTGGCTGCCCGTCTTGTGGTATAGAAGCTTGCTTCTCGCTGTTCTCGAAGTGGAACCAAGTGTGGTACTTTGACAATGTTGGCCTTGTCTCTCTCTCCCTCTTGCTATATATATATATATATATATATATATATATATATATATATATATATATATATATGATAGCGTATGATAGGGTAGATAGGGGGGCAATGTGGCAGATGTTGCAGGTGTATGGAATAGGAGGAAGGTTACTGAAAGCAGTGAAGAGTTTTTATGAGGATAGTGAGGCTCAGGTTAGAGTGTGTAGGAGGGAAGGGGACTATTTCCCAGTAAAAGTGGGCCTTAGACAAGGATGTGTGATGTCACCGTGGTTGTTCAATATATTTATAGATGGGGTTGTAAGAGAAGTGAATGCGAGGGTCTTGGCAAGAGGTGTTGGGCTAAAAGATAAAGAAGCAAATACAAAGTGGGAGTTGTCACAGTTGCTTTTTGCTGATGACACTGTGCTTTTGGGAGATTCTGAAGGGAAGTTGCAGAGGTTGGTGGATGAATTTGGTAGGGTGTGTAAAAGAAGAAAATTGAAAGTGAATATAGGAAAGAGTAAGGTGATGAGGATAACAAAAAGAATAGGTGACGAAAGATTGGATATCAGATTGGAGGGAGAGAGTATGGAGGAGGTGAATGTATTCAGATATTTGGGAGTGGACATGTCGGCGGATGGGTCTATGAAGGATGAGGTGAATCATAGAATTGATGAGGGGAAAAGGGTGAGTGGAGCACCTCGGAGTCTGTGGAGACAAAGAACCTTGTCCATGGAAGTAAAGAGGGGAATGTATGAGAGTATAGTTATACCAACGCTCTTATATGGGTGTGAAGCATGGGTGATGAATGTTGCAACGAGGAGAAGGCTGGAGGCAGTGGAGATGTCATGTCTGAGGTCAATGTGTGGTGTGAATATAATGCAGAGAATTCGGAGTTTGGAAATTAGGAGGAGGTGCGGGATTACCAAAACGATTGTCCAGAGAGCTGAGGAGGGGTTGTTGAGGTGGTTTGGACATGTAGAGAGAATAGAACGAGACAGAGTGACTTCGAGAGTGTATAAATCTGTAGTGGAGGGAAGGCGGGGTAGGGGTCGGCCTAGGAAAAGTTGGAGGGAGGGGGTAAAGGAAGTTTTGTGTGCGAGGGGCTTGGACTTCCAGCAAGCATGTGTGAGCGTATTTGAATGGAGGCATATGGTTTTTAATACTTGACGTGCTGTTGGAGTGTGAGCAAAGTAACATTTATGAAAGGATTCAGGGAAACCGGCAGGCCGGACTTGAGTTCTGGAGATGGGAAGTACAGTGCCGGCACTCTGAAGGAGGGGTGTTAATGTTGCAGTTTTATAACTGTAGTGTAAAGCACCCTTCTGGCAAGACAGTGATGGAGTGAATGATGATGAAAGTTTTTCTTTTTCGGGCCACCCTGCCTTGGTGGGAATCGGCCAATGTGTTAATAAAATAAAAATAAAATATATATATATATATATATATATATATATATATATATATATATATATATATATATATATATATATATATATATATATATATTCTTAACTGGTGGTGTACAGGTGACATGCAGCTTTAATAACCCCTCGTGTAGTAGATAGACTTTAAACCACATTAATCAACCAACCAACTTATCTCTTCTCATAAATAACTATTGACCCAGCCAACCAATCACCTGACTGACACTAAATTTGTCACAGTGTTAGATCTCTAGGCACTGTGGGCTCGACACCCCGTTCTCGCGCTTTAAGAGTCCTTCAACTGGTACAAGTATTGCAATATAGCGCCTACTCTCTCCAAGATATGTCCTTAAAGCTTTAAAAGTCACAGGGAGATCAGGGAATTAGGCGACCCGTCCACCAGCTTCTAATTTCTGCAAAACTAGTAAAGTTAGTTTTCTCTGGGTATCACCTTTATATAAATGATAAAAATTGATTAGTTACCCTTTGTTTTCTCTTCGGGAGAGGAAGAGACGAGGCTCTTGCTTCAAAGAACTGGAGCTACCCTATATAATATATATATATATATATATATATATATATATATATATATATATATATATATATATATATATATATATATATATATATATATATATATATATATATATATATATATATATACGTATATATATATATACTATATATATGAGAGGAAACTGCAAACGCGGTTTTGGTCTGTCCTGGAAGGAGGTTCGAGCCTTGATTGACCTGTACACATTTTTTCCCCTTACTGTTTCATATTGTTATTGCGTGTTAGTGACCAGTGTGGCAGTAGAATATTTGTTACTTACTAAGCTCACACACTGAAGTCCGTGGTTCGATCCCCGGTACGGGTGGGAACATTAGGGAGTGTTTCCTTAAGACACCTGTTGTTCCTGTTCACCTAGCAGTAAGTAGGTACCTGGGTGTTAGTCGACTCGTGTGGGTCGCATCCTGGGGACAAAACTGACCTAATTTGCGGGAAATGCTCAGCATAACAAGGGGCTTTCTATATAGTAGTATGTCACTGATGTCAGCTATGGTCTGTATACCTTGTACATGTACTGGTAGAAATAAAGATTATTATTATTAGTAGTAGTAGTAGTAGCAGTAGTAGTGGTAGTAGTAGCAACAATAATTGTAGTAGTATAGTATGTCATTGATGTCAGCTATGGTCTGTATAAGTTGTATCACATACTTGTAATAATAGAGAATATCATTATAATTATTATTATTATTATTATTCATAACACAGGTGCTTAGTTCCCTGGACTAATTATGTCTCTGTAATCTTTGAAATACATCCCACAAGATGGCTCTGGGGTGCACAATACATCTATTTAGCTAAAAGATATATGTATCTTTTCAGCTGAGACATTAATACAGGTGTATCACCCACAGGAATTGATACTTGGTCTATGTATTGTGGCTGCTGTTGCAGCTCACTCCACTCCTGTCTTGCAAAGTCCTTACTCACTGGTAAGTCTTTTATGTAATTATTTTTGACGTTTTTAGAAATTATTTTTGACTTTTCCAGAAATTATTTTTGACTTTTCCAGAAATTATTTTTGACTTTTCCAGAAATTATTTTTGACTTTTCCAAAAATTATTTTTGACTTTTCCAGAAATTATTTTTGTTTTTTTCAGAAATTATTTTTGACATTTCCAGACATTATTTAGTCTTATTCAAAATTTATTTTCAAGAAATATATATTATTTTTTGCACTCATATTTACACTTACAGCCAAATGTAGTCATTCCCCATTTTTTTTACATAGTTGAATTTATAGGCTGAGTTGTTATTCTATCTCAGCTTATTTCAAGGCCCAGCTCTAATGTATACAACAATCCACATGAGTCAACTAACACCCAGGTACCTACTTGCTGCAAGGTGGACAGTGACAGCAGGTGTAAGGTGACTAACACCCAGGTACCTGCTTGCTGCTAGGTGAACAGTGACAGCAGGTGTAAGGTGACTAACACCCAGGTACCTACTTGCTGCAAGGTGGACAGTGACAGCAGGTGTAAGGTGACTAACACCCAGGTACCTACTTGCTGCTAGGTGAACAGTGACAGCAGGTGTTAGGTGACTAACACCCAGGTACCTTCTTGCTGCTAGGTAAACAGTGACAGAAGGTGTAAGGTGACTAACACCCAGGTACCTACTTACTTTTAGGTGAATAGAGGCAGCAGGTGTAAGGAAACATGCCCATCGTTTTCACCCATGCCGGGACCAACCCCCGGTCCTTCATTGCTTAACCTGAGTGCGCTACCAACTCACCTACGGTATACCAGCCCAATCAACCTGATTACCTGTCAGGTGTACTGTGACCTTTATACGTTTATCAGTTCCACGTGACCATAATAATAATGCCAATAATAGAATATATTAAAAGGTCAAGTTTCCACAACTAACTGAAAGATCACCATTGGTTTACTGCCTCGTGATTGGATAAACTCTCCTCATTAACATTACTTTCTATACTGGTAAGTACAGCTAGGTAATGTGTCTTATCTCTTGCTTGACGAACGGTGTTTTAAGCCCACACAGTCTCTCTCTGCTCTTTCCTCTGCCAAGCTACCCTGATAAGAATATCGCATTTGATATTGGCTGTTGCGTTTTTGTGAGACCTATGATACTTGCTGGTGACTCTGCTATTTACTCTTCGAGTTTTCTAATGTTTCTCACCAAATGATCATAACACTATTGCAAACAAACCATGGAACGGGTGGGGTTTGTACCCATGGAAAGTCCTAAAACTCCAGGTCGGTGAGTTAACCACTGGGCTGTAAATTTTACTGTTCTGGCTACTGCCTTGTTACCCCCTCTGCTCTTTTTACTTAGAGATAGCAAACTTAGCTTCACCAACTGTGCTCTGACATGTTAGATTCTGTCAATAATTTTACAAAATTTTCCTGTGTTTTCAATTAAATTTTGATTTGTACATCTTTATATTACACACACACACACACACACACACACACACACACACACACACACAAACACACACACACACACACACACACACACACACACACACACACACACACACACACACACACACACACACACATATATATATATATATATATATATATATATATATATATATATATATATATATATATATATTGTAATGAACACTTATCAGTGCTCAGTATAACCCACGTGGAGACAGACGCTCAGGAGATTAACTGATATGTATATTTAGATCCTCTTCTGGGATCCTCTTCTGGGATCTTCTTCACCAGAAGAGGATCCCTGAAAGGGGTCGAAGTATACAGATCAATTAATCTCCTAAGTTTCTGTCTTCATGTGGGTTATACTGAGCACACCCACACACACACACACACACACACACACACACACACACACACACACACACACACACACACACACACACACACAAACACACACACACACACACACACACACACATACAAGTTATGTGAAGCCTTAATTGCCCTCATGTAGTCGAAAGACTTTAAACCCCATTAACTAACCAACCACCTTATCTCTTTTTCTAACATTTTTATCTCAATTAACATATCTTATCTCAATCCAGGGGTACAGACAAGGTTCACATGAAACGACTAGAGCGAAGTACAGCTTTGAGTGGGAGGTCGACGACGACTCGTCAAGCAACGAGTACGGTCACGAGGAATCACGCGACGGGGATCACACCAAAGGCAGTTACTACGTTTACCTTCCCGACGGTCGCCTGCAGGAGGTGACCTTCGCTGTGAACGGCGCCTCGGGGTATAAACCAAGAATCTCCTACGTGGGAAACTCGGAAGAATCCAATGAGTCGTATGAACACGACGAATCACATGAATCTGATGAGACTGACTTCAGAAACTTCGATTCCGTCGAGTCAGACGAAGATTCTGATTGATTTCAATTTGTAAACACGGCCATAGATTTGCTCATGTAGATAAAAATACATAATAACAGAAACAGCAGGATTACTGATCTCTGCTTTCTGTCTCATGAACACTTAATATGACAAGTAAATCACTCAAGATTATCTGTAAATCACGTAAAATGACAAGTAAATCACATAAGATGACAGGTAACTTAAGCAAGATTACAGGTAAATCACTTAAGATATCAGGCAAATCTTATAAACTAGTACCAAACAATCAATATACACAAGCCTTTACTCTCCAATATACTTCCTAATAGTTCTCAGTTCTGTAATATTTCCTTCCCATCATAGGTCTGGTCTGAGACCGGGTACCTGGGGGAAATTAATTCCCAGAACCAGAAACAGAAAACAGAGTTGCGATTATTTCCTCTGCTATGAATTCTTGAGGAAATTTATTTATTTCTTGCGATCTGAATGAGATTTATTTTGCAAGAACAATAATTTATTCAAAATGACTTATAATAAAGTTTGTAAAATATATATATATATATATATATTTTTAAATTCGCTTATGAAGAGATGTTTTTACACTGATACGACAGTAGAACTTCCCAGCAAGGTGCTGTAGTGTGACTCGAACCCCATTTAACACAATATGCCATGTACGGAAGCAGTTGTATACACGAGAGAGAGAGAGAGAGAGAGAGAGAGAGAGAGAGAGAGACAGACACAGACAGAGAGACGAAGGCAGAGAGATGAGGAGAGAGACAGACAGAGAAAGAGAGATTCCGAACGTCACACCATTAGAAAATCGAACACCACGCCCAATGAATCACTAAGATCAACTCTGTGCCTTGGAAAGGTCAAACGACTTGATCCTAACACCGTACGACCTCATGAACGACCTCTTGCACGACCTCTTGAACGACCTCAATATCTCAATCACAGTTTTACCGAATTCTTGATGTTGCAAGCCAACGTTATGACTACTAACATTATTGATACAAAAAAAAAATAAAACAGATCAGTTTCCCCTTAATATCCCTAAATATGATAAGATGACGCATTTCTAACACATTTTAACGTATTTGTTAACATAAATTCATTATAAATATAAATGAATACACCTCATCAACATATATACACCGCGAAGTGTATGTTTCTCAGTAAATATACACCGATATTTTATTTTAATGCCTCGCTAATACGGTGGGTTAGGTTTCAGACCACAGCCTAAAAACTTGTTAATACGTACTATCATTTATTAAGTGCCCAAGAGCGCTAGGCCTTTAAAAAATAAGCAAAACGAAAACTAATAGAGTATAGTACTGATAACCTTAAAATATTTTCAGTCTTCGTTCATGGTGACTGATGAATGAACATTTTAGGAACAGTAATCATCAAAGGAAGGTTGAAAGGGTCAGTTCAGCTTCAATGTTTCCAGAGCCAGATTAACATTTTGTGGACCCCTAGGTTACATGTACTGTGTGGCCCCTGGGCTACATGTACTGTGTGACCCCTGGGCTACATGTACTGTGTGGCCCTTGGGCTACATGTACTGTGTGGCCCCTGGGCTACATGTACTGTGTGGCCCCTGGGGTACATGTACTGTGTGGCCCCTGGGGTACATGTACTGTGTGGCCCTTGGGCTACATGTACTGTGTGGCCCTTGGGCTACATGTACTGTGTGGCCCCTGGGCTACATGTACTGTGTGGCCCCTGGGCTACATGTACTGTGTGGCCCCTGGGGTACATGTACTGTGTGGCCCCTGGGCTACATGTACTGTGTGGCCCCTGGGCTACAGGCACTGTGAGGTCCCTGGGCTACAGGTACTGTGAGGCCCCTGGGTTACTGGTATTGTGAGGTCCCTGGGCTACTGGTACTGTGAGGCCCCTGGGCTACTGTTATTGTGGGGCCCCTGGGCTACAGGTACTGTGAGGTCCCTGGGCTACAGGTACTGTGAAGTCCCTGGGCTACAGATACTGTGAGGTCCCTGGGCTACAGGTACTGTGAGGCCCCTGGACTACAGGCACTGTGAGGTCAATGGGCTACAGTTACTGTGAGGTCTCTGGGCTACATGTAGTGTGAGGCACCTGGCCTACATGTACTCATGTACTGTGTGGCCCATCGGCTACAGGTACTGTGAGGCCCTGGGCTACTGGTATTGTGGGGCCCCTGGGCTACAGGTATTGTGAGGTCCCTGGGCTACAGGTACTGTGAGGCCCCTGGGGTACAGGTAATGTGAGGTCCTTGGGCTTCAGGTACTGTGAGGTCCCTGGTCTACAGGTACTGTGAGGTCCCTGGGCTACAGGTACTGTGAGGTCCCTGGGCTACAGGCACTGTGAGGTCAATGGGCTACAGGTACTGTGAGATCCCTGGGCTACATGTACTGTGAGGCCACTGGGCTACATGTACTCATGTACTGTGTGGCCCATCGGCTACAGGTACTGTGAGGTCCATGGGCTACAGGCACTGTGAGGTCCCTGGGCTACAGGTACTGTGAGGTCCCTGGGCTACATGTACTGTGAGGCCACTGGGCTACAGGCACTGTGAGGTCCATGGGCTACAGGCACTGTGAGGTCCCTGGGCTACAGGTACTGTGAGGACCCTGGGCTACATGTACTGTGAGGCCACTGGGCTACATGTACTCATGTACTGTGTGGCCCCTCGGCTACAGGTACTGTGACGCCCCTGGGCTACTGGTATTGGTGGGACCCTGGGCTACAGGTACTGTGATGTCCCTGGGCAACAGGTTCTATGAGGCCCTTGGGCTACAGGTACTGTGAGGTCCCTGGGCTACTGGTACTGTGAGGTCCCTGGGATACAGGTACTGTGAGGTCCCTGGGCTACAGGTACTGTGAGGTCCCTGGGCTACAGGTACTGTGAGGTCCCTGGGCTACAGGTACTGTGAGGTCCCTGGGCTACAGGTACTTTGAGGCCCCTGGGCTATTGGTGTTGTGGGGCCCCTGGGCTACAGGCACTGTGAGGTCCCTGGGCTACAGGCACTGTGAGGTCTCTGGGCTACAGGCACTGTGAGGTCCCTGGGATACAGGTACTGTGAGGCCCCTGGGCTACAGGTACTGTGAGGTCCCTTAGCTACAGGTACTGTGAGGTCCCTGGGCTACAGGCACTGTGAGGCCCCTGGGCTACAGGTACTGTGAGGTCCCTGGGCTACAGGTACTGTGAGGTCCTTGGGCTTCAGGTACTGTGAGGTCCCTGGTTTAAAGGTACTGTGAGGTCCCTGGGCTACAGGTATTGTGAGGTCCATGGGCTACAGGCACTGTGAGGTCAATGGGCTACAGGTACTGTGAGGTCCCTGGGCTACAGGTACTGTGAGGCCCCTGGGCTACAGGCACTGTGAGGTCCCTGGGCTACAGGTACTGAGGTCCCTGTGCTACAGGTACTGTGAGGTCCCTGTGCTACAGGTACTGTGAGGTCCCTGGGCTACAGATACTGTGAGGTCCCTGAACTACAGGTACTGTGAGGTCCCTGGGCTACTGGTACTGTGAGATCCCTGGGCTACAGGTACTGTGAGGTCCCTGGGCTACAGGTACTGTGAGTTCCCTGGGCTACACGTACTGTGAGGTCCCTGGGCTACAGGTACTGTGAGGTCCCTGGGCTACAGGTACTGCGAGGTCCCTGGGCTACAGGTACTGTGAGGTCCCTGGGCTACAGGTACTGTGAGGTTTCTGGGCTACAGGTACTGTGAGGTCAATGGGCTACAGGTACTGTGAGGCCCCTGGGCTACATGTACTGTGTGGCCCCTGGGCTACCGGTACTGTGAGGCCCCCGGGCTACTGGTATTGTGGGGCCCCAGGGCTACAGGCACTGTGAGGTCCATGGGCTACAGGCACTGTGAGGTCCCTGGGCTACAGGTACTGTGAGGTCCCTGGGCTACATGTACTGTGAGGCCACTGGGCTACATGTACTCATGTACTGTGTGGCCCCTGGTCTACAAGTACTGTGAGGCCCCTGGGCTACTGGTATTGGTGGGCCCCTGGGCTACAGGTACTGTGATGTCCGTGGCTACAGGTACTGTGAGGTCCCTGGACTACAGGTACTGTGAGGTCCCTGGGCTACAGGTACTGTGAGGTTTCTGGGCTACAGGTACTGTGAGGTCAATAGGCTACAGGTACTGTGAGGCTCCTGGGCTACATGTACTGTGTGGCCCCTGGGCTACCAATACTGTGAGGCCCCCGGGCTACTGGTATTGTGGGGCCCCAGGGCTACAGGCACTGTGAGGTCCATGGGCTACAGGCACTGTGAGGTCCCTGGGCTACAGGTACTGTGAGGTCCCTGGGCTACATGTACTGTGAGGCCACTGGGCTACATGTACTCATGTAAAGTGTGGCCCCTGGCCTACAGGTACTGTGAGGCCCCTGGGCTACTGGTATTGGTGGGCCCCTGGGCTACAGGTACTGTGATGTCCTTGGCTACAGGTACTGTGAGGTCCCTGGAGTACAGGTACTGTGAGGTCCCTGGGATACAGGTACTGTGAGGTCCCTGGGCTACAGGTACTGTGAGGTCCCTTGGATACAGGTACTGTGAGGTCCCTGGGCTACAGGTACTTTGAGGCCCCTGGGCTACTGGTGTTGTGGGGCCCCTGGGCTACAGGCACTGTGAGGTCCCTGGGCTACAGGCACTGTGAGGTCTCTTGGCTACAGGCACTGTGAGGTCCCTGGGCTACAGGTACTGTGAGGTCCCTGGGCTACAGGTACTGTGAGGTCCCTGGGCTACAGGTACTGTGAGGTCCCTGGGCTCAGGCACTGTGAGGTCCCTGGGCTACAGGCACTGTGAGGTCCCTGGGCTACAGGCACTGTGAGGTCCCTGGGCTACAGGCACTGTGAGGTCCCTGGGCTACAGGTACTGTGAGGTCCCTGGGATACAGGTACTGTGAGGTCCCTGGGCTACAGGTACTTTGAGGCCCCTGGGCTACTGGTGTTGTGGGGCCCCTGGGCTACAGGCACTGTGAGGTCCCTGGGCTACAGGCACTGTGAGGTCTCTGGGCTACAGGCACTGTGAGGTCCCTGGGCTACAGGTACTGTGAGGTCCCTGGGCTACAGGTACTGTGAGGTCCCTGGGCTACAGGTACTGTGAGGTCCCTGGGCTACAGGCACTGTGAGGTCCCTGGGCTACAGGCACTGTGAGGTCCCTGGGCTACAGGCACTGTGAGGTCCCTGGGCTACAGGCACTGTGAGGTCCCTGGGCTACAGGCACTGTGAGGTCCCTTGGCTACAGGCACTGTGAGGTCTCTGGGCTACAGGCACTGTGAGATCCCTGTTCTACAGGTACTGTGAGGCCCCTGGGCTACTGGTATTGTGGGACCCCAGGGCTACAGGTACCGTGAAGAGGAGGAGGAGGAGGTGTTGATTCACCAGGAATTCTCCCGGCCCGGGTCTTTACCAGATGGCGACCCGGCTCCGGCTCCCTGGCGTGGGAGTGTCAGAGACCTATGTCTCCCATGGGAGGGGATACCCCTCATCGGCGGGACCAACTGGCCCCAGGCCTAGCCACATTCCCCACCAGCACGAGGCATGGAGGTAGATAGATGCTAGGCCCCTCTGGTCTGCCTCCTTCCCCGCCCCAAAGAGGCTGACAGGAAGGGCAGGCTTGCAAGCCGCAGATGGTAGCAAGCTCCAGCCTTGGCACCTACCCTGCCCTAGAAGGGCTAGGCATGGTGATCGACCTACCGTGAGGTCCCATGAATACAGATAATGTGAGGCCCAGGGGCCTCACATTATCTCTACACACCTATTTATGGTTGCAGGGGTCGAGTCACAGCTGTGTGTGTGTGCTTGTAAATAAGATTAATTTTATTGCAGTGTTTTTAGACTAGTTCTATCTTTAAGGTTAAATCACATCGACTACACGAGGGTCATTAAGATAAACTTTGGAAAAAGACTTAATAGTGTAACATCTACACTAAAGAAAACGAGAACAGTCAACCTTCAACACTAAAGAAAATGGGATATCAGTTAATATTCAGCACTAATTAAAGAAAACGAGAATAGATTCAACCTATAACACCAAAGAAAATGGGACATCAATTAACCTTCAGCACTAAAGAAAACGAAGCATCAGTTAATTTTCAGCACTAACTAGAGAAAACCAAGTATAAACTAACCTACAGCACTAAAGAAAACGAAAGTTCAATTAGCTTTTAGGACTAACTGAAGAAAAACAAGGAGGAGGAGGAGGTATTTATTCACCGGGAATTCTCCCGGCCCGGGTCTTTACCAGATAGCGACCCGGCTTCGGCTCCCTGGCGTGGGAGTAGCGGAGACCTATGTCTCCCATGGGAGGGGATACCCCTCAGCGGTGGGACCAACTGGCCCCAGGCCTAGCCACATTCCCCTACCAGCACGAGGCATGGATGTAGATAGATGCTAGGCCTCTGTGGTCTGCCACCTTCCCTAACGGGAAGGGCAGGATTACGAGCTGCAGATGGTAGCAAGCTCCAACCTTGGCACCTACCCTGCCCTAGAAGGGCTGGGCATGGTGATCGACCAAGAAAACCAAGTAGTATTAATTAATCTTCAGCACTAATTAAAGAAAACGAAGGATCAATTAACCTTCAGCACTAACTAAAGAAAACCAAGTATTAATTAACCTTCAGCACTAACTAAAGAAAACGAAGATAAAAAATTCCAGGAGAAATTATTATATTTTTCTTATAATTTTTCACACACTTCCCGATGCAATTTTTTCTTAAATTCCAGACATTTATTCTTCTTTTTCCGACCGATGAGACACTGGGATGTGATTCCTGGACGGAGGATCGAGTCTTCGCAACTTATATTAGCTCCTATCTGTCTCTCTTGCTGTCAGTGGATAAATATATATATTCTTAGGTGTATACATGACACATATATGCTGTAATTGTGCTATCAGCCACCATGGTGCCTTGATGCTGTAGGGTTCTTGATCCAGGGAATTGGAGCTACTCGGATAAAATCCGACTATTTCACTGTCAACACTGTTTCACCCTTACTGATTTATCGCTTCCTTGCATTTCTATTACTACTACTACTACTACGACTACTACTACTACTACTACTAATAATAATAATATCCTTTCATTATTATTATTATTATTATATGCAGAGGGAAGCACTAAATACCTAGGAGTCATACAGCGCCTGGGAGGAATAGGAGATAATCTAGGTTGATCCGAGGAGGAGGAAGGTTGCTCTAATTCCTTGGATCTCCTCACATCTTTCCCTGTCTTCTGATTTTCACTTAAAAATTTCCTTCAGTCGTGATTTCAAATTTTTTTAAATGTGACCAAAAGTTTTCTAAATTAGTTATTAGTAAATCCTTGGATCAAAAGTCTTCTAAATTACGATAAAAAAAAATATTTTTTTTCAATTATACAAATATTCCCAAATCAAACAACTAAAATATGTTTTATCTATGGTTTATTATAAAAGTTATTTTCAATAAATACATAAATATTGTAGTCTGTTTTTGTTGTATTATGACAGATATTAGAATTTTGTCACGTAAAGCTGAGAATTTACAAGTTACAATTAGTAAATTCTCTTGAAAGATAGAAAAATTATTTTTCTATCTATTTGGTAAGAATTTCAATTATTTAAGCACGTCAAACGTTGGGGAGGAGAGTAGATTATGTACTCGGAGTGTAGTCGTGCAATGGCGTGCATAGACCGTACTCAAGTGTCCTCAGAATCTAGCCGTACACGGGTCTGCGTGGGGCGTACTCTAGGGACTCGAAGGAGCGAGACTCATCAGAGTAGCGAGCCTCTCCCTCGTAAGTCACCTGAGCCTGGTAGCCTGAGTCACCGTCAACGAGGAAAGTCACCTTCTGAAGACGACCGTCGGGGAGGTGCACGTAGTACGACCCCTGAGTGTCGTCACCGTCGCGGCTCTCCTGGTGACCGAACTCGTTACTTGAAGGGTCGTGGTCAACAGCCCAGTTGAAGTTGTATTTGGCTTCACTTGACTCAAAAGATTCATCAGAGAAGTCCTGGAAATAAACACATGCAATATAAGTAGCTATAGGAACCCGTCCCTTGAAGATACAAATAAACTAAAGAATCTCCAGAAAAAAACACACATAAACACGAATAAATAGAGAACTGTATCCTTCGAAGTTACTACTAACAGGAGTACAAGAATAATAAATATTACTGTCACAGACTGGAACTTAATGTGGCTGAGACAATAAAAATGATCAGAGACTCACCCTGGGAGGACCATAGGAGAAACTTAATGTGGCTGAGACAATAAAAATGATGACAGACTCACCCTGGGAGGACCATAGGAGAAGGAGGGACGCTTCCATCACCACCATACACAACACAATCACAATCTGCAAGTTACACTTTGCTTACTAACTTCTGCTACGTCCATTTATCTCTCAGTGATGAACAGTGATTAGTTAAGTGAGAAGTTACTACACTCATCTGTGTCGTTAACGTTTCTATAATTATGGATATTTGAGAATTAATCTCTAGTGTGACTGAAGAAAACAATATTATTTGCTTACGAAATATTGAAAAATATTGAAATTTTTCGTATTAAACATAAGTGAAGAATTTAGTTTCAAAAAAGTCCTGACTTTTTTTTAGTAAAAAAAATATATTTCTCATTTGAAAAGTTCAGATAAAATATCAAAACAGAGTTGAAAGTTCTAAAAAGTTTTACAAAAATATATGAATAATCTAAGCAAAATATATTATTCGGAAAACTCTAAATCCCTAAATTAACATTTTGATAATTTGATCAAAATAGAGTAATTATTGAGTGATGGAATTTAATTTAGGTTTATAAACCATTGTTAGGAAAGAACTAACAAACGAACTGAAGATTAAAACACAATAGACAACAACTAGCAGATCCAGTGCCAAAAATAATGTCAAGTAAAAATGTCTATTGAGGAAGCAGAAACAACATCAACAGACCACAAGACTTTTTTTTAATTAAAAAATGTAATGGAATGTGAGAAAGTTGTTACAGGAAATATGGGAAATGTAATTTGTTGATAACAATTACAATGGTGAGGAATTAACTGAAGTACTGATAAGGGTTTAAGAGGAAGCGAAACATCTCCCAGTTTTCATATGCAAGTGGCATATGTGGCAACAGCTGGTGCTCTGAGTGCCATTAGCTGGTGGTCTGAGTGGCATCAGCTGGTACTCTGAGTGGCGCTCACCTGAGTGTTCATGTCTGAGGTTGTAAGACTCAATGATTGACCAGGTCGTGTCTACCCAGCGTTATATACCTTAACTCTCAACTCTCACCTCCACCCTCACAATCTGCCTTATTACTGTTCAAGGTTAAGTTTTTTGGTGTGTGTGTGTGTGTGTGTATGTGTTTGTGTGTGTGTGTGTGTGTGTGTGTGTGTGTGTGTGTGTGTGTGTGTGTGTGTGTGTGTGTGTGTGGTACCTGGCGTAAGAATGTCGTAAAAAATATTAATAAATGCCACTTCTTCATATCCCAATTAATGTTGAAATTGCTTATTTACAGCACTTATACCTAGGTCAATTTAAGAGACGTTTCGCACACCAGGGCTTTCATCAGTCTAATACAGAAACATTAGTAGGGAGCATTGCACAGGAAGCAGAGAAACAGTGGAGTAAACAAATAGTACCATTGGTCACCTGAACGTGTGATGGGGGCAGCTATTGGAGGTGTAAGTTGGACACGGCCTTGTATCGACGTTTCGAGACGATGTTTCGCTTACTCTTAAACCATTAACAGTACTTCAGTTAATCCTTGTTGTGTCGGATGAAACAGACTGCAGATAACATGAATATAGGAGAGGACACTCAGAACGATGTTTCGGTCCATCCCAGACCATTTTCAAATCACTAGTTGCTTCCAAACATCTACACGTTTGGATATCATTCCTAGCGATCATCTTGGCGTGTCCAATTCATAATCGCACATGTACTTGTGTGTATGTATGAGGCCTGGTCACAGACCGGGCCGCGGGGGCATTGACCCCCGAAACCACGTATACTCCAGGTATAACACATACATTCGCTATGCTATCCCCCTACATGCATACTTCTGATCACTGATACAGGTGTCCGGGCATGTAGACGCCTTCCCAGTGTAAAGTTTACTGCAGCCTCTAAGCTGAACTCTGGCTGGGTTGTAGAATTTGTTTGGACTACGAGTGAGGTTCTTGATGTGGTCGTGAACTACGACAAGAGAGAAGAGTGCTTATGGACTCGGGTAGTAGTAGTAGTAGTAACAGCAATTGTAATAGTAGTAGAAGCACAGTCGTAGTAGGACTAGTCGTAGTAGTATTTGTAGGATTTGTTTTATTCGCAGTATTTGTAGTAGTAGTAATGGTAGTAATCGTAGAGGTATTCATAGTAATAGTAGTAGTAGCCACCGTAGTAGCAACCTCGATCTTATTCTAGGATAAAGTATAAGAAATGGTTAGGGTTATGCTAGTGTTTGACAATATTAGGCATCTGCTCACAGCTTCCTCTCCCTCAGAAGCATCAGAAATCTATAGTACTTTCCTCTTTGCACTAATAACGTGTGTGATAAAGTGTAAATTGGTGAATACTCAATGATTTATTTTGAAATTCTACAAGGGCATTTATTCTTCTAAAAGAACAAACATCCTCAGTATATGCTTGCAATGACGTCCTTTTCATATTTGTATATATTCTAAAGAATGTATTTGTTGATGTGTATGATCTGAAAGCAGCAGTGTATATACAAACTGGGGGTATATATTTTATTATATATACACACTGAAACTTAATCTTAATCCCTACATTGGAATATTAAAGTATTCTTGACTGGTGTTGAACAGGTTTAAAACCCAATAAGTTAATAAATAAAATTATATCCATTGGGGGTCATCGTCCGACCCCATTCTGAGGTCATTCTCTCCCTAAATATTTATTTCAGGTGTGACCTCTTGACCCGAGTGACCCGAACCCTTCAAATGATTTAATACATTACGTGTATATACACAGATATACATCTCTTGGTATATATAAACTTACACCACTGTTTTATTAGTAAATGGTACAGGTGTGTTTTATTGTTGTTAGTAAAATATATATTCTCTTTTGGAGAGTTTGTATTTTTGTTAGTGAGAACGACATTTCTGAGGTAATGATCAGAGGACACATGAAGGATACTTGAAGGATTTTTTCAGGGGGTCAGTGACCCCTGTGTCCAAACCAAGTAGGTGTGAATGGGTCAGAATATGTGTGAGTGTGTGTATCTAATACGTGAACCCTGAAGGCAGGGTCACCACACACACACACACACACAAACAACATTCCACTATAGCTATGCGTCAGGACCCACCCCGCCACACACACACACGCAGCTTCCAGAGTAGTAGACACAAGGTCGACCAGTGTAGCAACAACAGTTCCCAGCAACGTGAGACTCGTACATGCATGGAAAAAGAATTTTTTTTTTTTGTACTCTCTCCTAAATATAATCTGTAACACTTATGAATATAATAATAATAATAATAATATTATTATTATTATTATTATTATTATTATTATTATTATTGTTATTATTATTATTATTATTATTATTATTATTATTATTATTATTATTATTATTATTATTATTATTATTATTATTATTATTATTATTATTATTATTATTATTATTATTATTGTTGTTGTTGTTGTTGTTGTTGTAATTCTCATTGTTATTTTTATCTTCGACAACATACGCTAAACACTAATGGGTCATAGGGCGCCAGCAGCCCTGACAATCACTGGTCAATATGGTTGCATCGTTGACCCGTGAAAGGTCACAGAGGTTCTGCAATCTGACCTTTGTAAGGACGTGACCATCTATCAGATAGATCTGGAAGCCCAAATTGTGTACACTCGTTACTTATACCTTTAAACGAAGTTAGTGAATGTTACGGTATTTCCGGAGATTATTTCTCGGAAATTATTTCCCAGAAATTGTTTTCCAGGGATAATTTCCCAGAATTTATTTTCCAGAGATAATTTTAATGAAATTGTTTTCCAGGGATTATTTCCCAGAAATTATTTTCCAGATATTATTTCCCAGACGCTATTTTTCAGAAATTATTTTCCAGAAATTATTTTCCAGAGATTTCCTAGAAATAATTTTCCGGATATTATTTCCTAGAAACTATTTCCCATAAATAATTTTCCAGAGATTATTTCCTAAAAATAATTTTCCAGAGATTATTTCCTAAAAATAATTTTCCAGAGATTATTTCCTAAAAATAATTTTCCAGAGATTATTTTCTAGAAAATATTTCCCAGAAATTATTTTCCAGGGATTATTTTCCAGAAACTGTTTTCCAGAAATTATTTTTCCAGGAATTATTTTCCAAAAATAATTTTCCAGAGATTATTTCCCAGATATTATTTCCAAAAAATTATTTTCCAGAAATTGTTTTTCAGAATTTTTTTTCCAGATATTATTTCTAGAAATTATTCATGTAATGTATTGTTTTAATAATGTGTTGTTTTAATATATGATTTTTTTGTTTGATTTATTGGGTTTAAATTCTATCTACTGGTCGATCACCATGCCCAGCCTTTCTAGGGCAGGGTAGGTGCCAAGGCTGGAGCTTGCTACCATCTGCGGCTCGCAAGCCTGCCCTTTCTGTCAGCCTCCTTGGGGCGGGGAAGATGGCAGACCAGAGGGGCATAGCTTCTCCCTACCAGCCTCGTGCAGGTGGGGAATGTGGCTAGGCCTGGGGACAGTTGGTCCCGCCGATGAGGGGGTACTTGTACCTCCTCCCATGGGAGACTTACGTCTCTGATACTCCCACGACAGGGAGCCGGAGCCGGGTCGCCATCTGGTAAAGACCCGGGCCGGGATAATTCCCGGTGAATCAACACCTATCTACTACTGCCTCTCACCTGTTCACCAGCTGCCAAAAATACATTAATACTTAAAAATACTTATTAAAGTACACTCTAAGAGAATATATACACCGAGAAACATACTTGTTTTCCCCTATGTAGACATACACCCATTGGCCACATTATTAGGTACACCTGTTCAACAATGCAGCACCTCAATGCCTAAAAGCACGCAGACATGTTCAAGAGGTTCAGTTGTTGTTCAGACTGAACATCAGAATGGGGAAGGAGTGTGATCTAAGTGACTTTCAGTGTGGAATGATTGTGTTGGTGCCTGACGGGCTGGGTTAAGTGACAGAAACTGCTGCTCTTCTGGGATTTCCACCAACAACAGTTTCCAGAGTTTAGTAAATGGTGTGAGAAACACAAAACATCTAATGAGCAGCGGTTCTGTGAGCGAAAAGCCTTTGTTAATGAAAGAGGTCAGATTAGAATGGCCAGACTGGTTCACACTGACAGGAAGGAGACAGCAACTCAAATAACCAGTTGTTACAACAGTGGTATACAGAAGAGCATCTGTGACAGCACAACACATGGAAACTGTAAGTGGATAAGTAACAGAAGCAGAAGACGACACTGGCTTCCTCTCCTGTCAGCTAAGAACAGGAAACCGAGGCAACAGTGGGAAATACACAGCAACTGAGTGGTACTATCAATTCAACATGGACCAGGGTCTCTTAGGGACGTCTCCAGCACCTTGTTCTGGGGACAAAGGGGAACCCTGCCTGGTACTAGAAGGGTATACCTATTAAAGTGGCCACAGCGTGTATGCAGACCAGCATGCTGCTAGCACAAACAGTTTAACTGATCAGGGGGTCATCTGGACAAGCTCCCAGAGTACACATAAGATGAACGTGCCAGAGGCGAATACATTACCATCAATCACACACGTTATTTAGCTATCTTGTAATTGAAACATGAGATATATATGATATATATAAATATAAATATATATATATATATATATATATATATATATATATATATATATATATATATATATATATATATATATAATGTGCATATAACATGTTGTATGATGCATATTTAAAGGCCAAAACATACAAAATAATTTATTAAATATGGCAATGAATAGAATACAAAGGTTTTCTTTTGGAAAAAAATTGGCGTGAGACTCTACGGTATTGGAACATACTCTTTTACTTTAACATTGAGTGGAAGA
Source organism: Cherax destructor (assembly GCA_009830355.1). NCBI lineage: Eukaryota > Metazoa > Arthropoda > Malacostraca > Decapoda > Parastacidae > Cherax > Cherax destructor. The sequence continues at coordinate 3,063 of WNWK01027030.1, read as the reverse complement.
GTATGCCGGTGAAGCTGCCTTTCCCACTCCTCGGATCAAAAATAATTATTTTCTATTCTTCAAGCTCTGTAAGATCCCATTGGTTCATCTCTCAATACTACTACTACTACTACTATTAATACTACTACTACTACTACTATTAATACTACTACTACTACTATTAATACTACTACTACTACTACTATTAATACTACTACTACTACTATTAATACTACTACTACTACTATTAATACTACTACTACTACTATTAATACTACTACTACTACTATTAATACTACTACTACTATTAATACTACTACTACTACTATTAATACTACTACTACTACTATTAATACTACTACTACTACTATTAATACTACTACTACTATTACTACTATTAATACTACTACTACTACTATTAATACTACTACTACTACTATTAATACTACTACTACTACTATTAATACTACTACTACTATTACTACTATTAATACTACTACTACTACTATTAATACTACTACTACTACTATTAATACTACTACTACTACTATTAATACTACTACTACTACTATTAATACTACTACTACTACTACTACTACTATTAATACTACTACTACTACTATTAATAATACTACTACTCACACTCCTCCTGTTCTTCACGATTCTCCTTTTTATGGACTGATGAAGCCACTGTGTGGCGAAACGTTTCCTCAATAAAGATACCCAAGTGTTGCATATGTGTCTAATTTACCTACTACTATTAATACTACTACTACTACTATTAATACCACTACTACTACTACTACTACTACTACTACTACTACTACTACTACTACTATTAATACTTCTACTACTACTATTAATACTACTACTATTAATACTACTACTACTACTATTAATACTACTACTACTACTACTATTAATACCATTACTACTACTACTATTAATACTACTACTACTACTATTAAAACTACTACTACTATTAATACTACTACTACTACTACTAATACTACTACTACTACTACTATTAATACTACTACTACTACTATTAATACTACTACTACTACTACTACTATTAATACTACCACTACTACTATTAATACTACTACTACTACTACTATTAATACTACTACTACTACTCTTAATACTACTGCTACAACTACTACTACTAATAGTAATAATAATATTATTATTATTATTATTATTATTGTAATTGTTATTATTAGTAGTAGTATTATTGGTATCATTATTATTATTATTATTATCATCATCATTATTATTAGTATTATCATCATCATCATCCTTATTATTATTATTATTATTGATAACAACAACAACAATGATAATAATAATAATAATAATAATAATAATAATAATAATAATAATAATAATAATAATAATAATAATAATAATAATAATAATAATAATAATAATATTAATAATAATAATAATAATAATAATAATAATAATAATAATAATAATAATAATAATAATAATAATAATAATAATAATAATAATAATAATAATCATAATATTGATAGTTTATTTTAATCAGTATTTTAGGTATTAAAGTATTCTTGACTGGTGGTGTAGAGGTGACATGCAGCCTTAATGACCCTGGTGTAGTAGATAGACTTGAAACCTCATTAACCAACCAACATATCTTTATTCCTAATAAATATTAACCATAAACAATGTTTCTTTTTCTCTGATTTAATAGATATTTCGATATTACACACACACAAGGGGCCAGGAGCTATGACTCGACCCCTGCAACCACAACTAGGTGAGTACACACACACACATACACACACACACACACACACACACACATACACACACACACACACATACACACACACACATACACACACACACACACACACACACACACACACATACACACACACACACACAACACACACACACACACATACACACACACACATACACACACACACACACATACACACACACACATACACACACACACACACACATACACACACACACACACACACACACACACACACACACACACACACACACACACACACGATGAGAACAACAGAGCGATGGTGGACACCCTGGCAGAGGTGGCAAGAAAAGCACACATGAGCAGAGCGAAGCTACTGGTCATGGGAGATTTCAACCACAGGGAGATCGACTGGGAGAATCATGAACCACGTGGGGGTCCAGAAACTTGGAGAGCCAAGATGATGGACGTGGTACTGGAAAACCTGATGCACCAACATGTCAGGGACGCGACCAGAGAGAGGGGAGAAGATGAACCAGCAAGACTGGACCTTGTATTCACCCTGAACAGCTCAGATATTGAAGACATAACGCACGAGAGCCCCCTGGGAGCCAGTGACCATATGGTGCTTAGCTTTGAGTACATTGTAGAGCTACAGGTGGAGAGGGAAACAGTACCGATAGAGACAAACCAGACTTTAAAAGAGGAAACTACACGGGCTTGAGGAATTTCCTGCAGAACATCCAGTGGGAAAGGGAAATGGAAGGACTGACAATAAATGAAATGATGGAATACGTAGGGGCAAAGTGCAAGGAGGCGGAGGAACGGTTTATACCCAGAGGCAAATGTTTAAATGGGAAGGCCAGAAAGAGCCCTGGTTTATCCAAAGGTGCAGAGAGGCAAAGAATCAGAGTATCAGAGAATGGAAACGGTACAGAAGGCAAAGAACCCAAGTAAACAAAGAGATTAGTAGAAGAGCTAGAAACGAGTATGCACAAGTACGGAGGGAGGCCCAGAAACAGTACGAAAACGACATAGCATCGAAAGTTAAGTCCGACCCGAAACTGATGTTCAGTCACATCAGAAGGAAGACAACAGTCAAGGACCAGGTGATAAGGCTGAGGAGAGAAGATGGGGAACTCACAAGTAATGATCAAGAGGTATGTGAGGAGCTCAACTTGAGGTTTAAGGAAGTATTCACAATGGAGGAAGGAAGGCAGCTGGGTAGACAGGACATGGTTCGTCACCAACAAGGGATGTACCAAGTGCTAGAGGGCTTACACACAACTGAGGAGGAAGTGAAGCAGTTACTCAGTGACCTCGATACC
>WNWK01027029.1:0-26729 GCA_009830355.1 Cherax destructor | reverse complement strand
TTCCCTTCCACTACTTCCCTCCAGATTGTTCCACTTCCTGACAACTCTAAGCCTAAATAAATATTTTGAACATCCCAATGATTAAATCTGAGTTTTCAACTTCCAGTTGTGCCCCCTTGTTCCGGTGTCCGATCTCTGAAACATTCGGGGCCCTGTCCACCTTGTCAATTCCTCCCAGATTTTATGTCATTATCATGCCCCTCCTATCCGCTAGTGCCATCGGGTTAAATTTTCCTTAACCTCTCCTCATAAGACATACCCCTATACCCCTTAACCTCTCCTCATAAGACATACCCCTATACCCCTTAGCACCAGGACTAGTCTTGTTGCAAACTTGTGTGTATGTGTGTGGGGCGTGCGTGTTTAGTTACCTTTTTTTTTTGTCCTAGGCACATGTCGATTAGACACTAGGCCTGTTGTATGTGTGTGTGTGTGTGTGGTGTAAGGAAACATTTGGAAATGTTTCCGCCCCCCCGGGGAATCAAACCCCGGGGCCCTCCGGGGTTTTAAAGGGTGAGCTTTAGCCAACAGGCCAGGGGCCTTGTGTGTGTGTGTGCGTGTGTGTGTGTGTGTGTGTGTGCGTGTGTGTGTGTGTATGTGTGTGTGTGTGTGTGTGGGGAGTGTGTAGCAAAGATAGTTGCTGGTTGTCAAAGACACTTGTCGATAGTTTACTTCCCCCTGTTGAGAATGGTGTGTGACACACACTACTCAACACCCAAATCCGGGGAACATCCGCAAATTTCATCCGCATCCGCATTTTACTGTAAACAGATATCCGAAATACGCATCCGCACCCGGGAGATCCGGGGAAATCCGCAAAACTTACATCCGCATCCGCAAAAAAGTAAGACACCCTTTCATACACTTTCCCGAACCGGGATATCTAAATTTTCACCCGATACATCCCCTAGTTTTTCACCTGGCTGCACATCGTCCCACTGCCTCTCACACAGCCCCCACGCCAGGTGCTGACATCAGCGATCCCCACGCCAGGTGCTGACGTCAGTGAATTGCCATCGAGACAAAAAGACGTGTAAATTTTTAAAATTTAAAACAGCCTCCAACTTAAGGCTTTTTAAATTTGTCAGTCAATCCACTACAGCACGTAGCGTATTGTTATTTTTTCCCTGAGCGATGATGATAATGATGATGATGATAAGATGATGATGATGATGATGGAGCAAGACAAATACTTTTTATTCTCTTGGGGGGGCTTGTCACTGTGATCCAATCATCTTTATCACCATGATCTTAAAAATGTTTTTACTGGGATGAAACCCAGCGTGAGTCCTTTACAGTTACGTCCTAAATTTAAAAAAAAAAATATACTTGTTTATGCAACCAAGAAGGTATCACCATATCCATTTCCCCAGCCATTTTTACCTCAGGTATTAAACATCATATATCAATTATCAAACATCATATATCAATAATCAAACATCATATATTAATTTTCAACATCATATATCAAGTACCAAATATCATATATAAATTATCAAACATATATCAATTATCAAACATCATGTATCAATTACCCAAACATCATATATCAATTATTAAACATCATTATAAATTATCAAACATCATATATAAATTATTAAACATCATATATCAATTATTAAACATCATATATCAATTATTAAACATCATATATCAATTATCTCATTGTACAAACAATTCATCTATAAAGTGGGAACGTCAAAAAAAAACCTACCTAAAAAAAAAAAACCCAGTACCTTGAGGTGGGGCAAACCCCATGGGGAAAAAAACCCTGACCCCCAGGATGAAGCCCCCCCAGTCTGATTCATCAGCCTCCCCTTTCCCCACCCATACCCTTTCAATACAGCGCAGGGCCCCCGGGGGCCCCCAAAACCCCCGCCCCCCCCCACCCCGCCCCCCCCCCATACATGCACTCCACCTGAAAACCCTTGCACACCCTATTCCTCAGCCCCCCGGAGACAAATCCTCCAAACCTATACAAAAACTAACCTAGTAACTTTCCCCACCATAGCCGTTTATCCCCCCTTTGAAAAATTTCCCCTATCGCACACCTTACCATAAAACCCCCTGTTTCCCTACAATTAGTTCTATAAAACCGAGCGTTGGGCTGGATCCGCGCCTCGCCCTCACCCCCCTCATCCCCCATGAAAATAAATGTAATCAAAAACCCAAAATACATAACCGCACCCCGCACGCCCTCTGACATCCCACCACGCCTAAACAAAAAAATCCGCGGGAAGATAAACCAACCCCCCCCCCCCAAATTATCCCAGTGAACCTTTCCCCTCACCCCCCCCAAAACCCGCAGAAATACACGTAAAAAAAGCCGGGGTCCCGTTCCACAAAGCGCAAAAAACCCATTTTTTGGGGAAACCCCACCCTAAAAGTTGCCCCGATGGGAATCCCAAAGAAAACGATCCCCTTTTTCTCGCACTCTGGGAGGAAACCTTCAGCCGTCTAAAACCAGTACCCCCCAAACATTCCAGTTATACCTTGGAAAAAACCTCCCCCCTAGCACCCAAAACCCCCCCATTCCCACCCCATCCAAACCCCTTTTTACCGTCCAGGATCCGGGACCACCAGGAGATGCCTCAGAATTGCCTCACACCCCCGACAAGTCCCGACCCTGCCACCACCTCCTAACCCCCCTCATGACTCTATCCACCCTTGCCTCCTGATACCCCCCCCTCGCTATAAATTCCTGTTTACCGTATAACCCCATTAATCTCCTATGCAAAGGTATCAGACCCATCCCTCCCTTCCCTACCTTTGTTCTTATTTCACCTTTTTTCGAACCAATGCCCCCCCAAAACCCCCAAATAAATCGCAAAACTCTGTTCTGCAAGCGCTGGATGTCTTTTTCCAGGAGGGGATATACAGCGACATACCAAAGTTTAATATACACCAAATAAATTTAAATTTAAAAAGGGCCCTTTGCAAGAGGGTTACTTTCCCCCGGGCCCTCCAACCCGCCAGCATCCCAAAGCCGCATCGACCACCACCGAGGAATTAATTCACGCACCATCCCTGCCACATTACCAAAAGTCACCCCGAATTTTCAAGCTATCTATTTGTTGCCCACCCAACCTCTGCCCCAACACCCCCTCCACCAATGTTCCTACCGCGAACAACTTTGATTCCCCCCTATTCGCTGCATACCTGTTGCCCCCCCAAAAAACTCCTATGAGTCTGGACTTTCCCCCAATCCCCCCTCGCTACCCACTAAAATGGTGGTGTCATCCACGAACCAATAATCACCTTTCCTCCTCCTAGCTCAAAACCCTTTTCCTCCCTGATGCCCTCCGACACCAGCCTGTAAAAGGGGCCCCAAACACGCAAACAGAAGCGGGAAAAGGGGCCCCCCTGTCGAAACCCCCCCGTTCCATGCTCACCATGGACACCCCCCTCCCGTTCACCTGTACTTTTACCCTAGCTCCGCATACAAAGGGGCGAAAACCATCCCACCACCTCCCCAAAAACCCCCTGTCGTGGGGCTGTTTCCCAATCCAGCCCCACGACACCCCCCCCCCCTCCCCCAATGAAATTTTTTATCCTGCGATGCCCCCTCCCTCATGCTGCCTCCTGGGACCCCATATTGCTCACCCTCCAATAATTTCCCCCAAAACCTTTCTTCATGCGGTTTGCTAAACATCCCAAAAAAATTTATAGTCAGACATAATAACGTGATTGGCCCCCACCCCCCCCCCTTAGGCACTAAACCACGATCCCCGTATCTAGCCCCCCCGCCCATCCTGCCCCGCAACTACATATCATTGAGTACCCTGCCCAAACACCTGTCATAAAACCTCCCAATGGGCCACATAAAAAGTCCCTCGAAATCCCATCGATACCTGGCGTTTTCCCCCAATTTTTTGGGCTCTTCACTGCCTGCCACACTTCCTTTTTTCAGTAATACATCCCTCCATTAGCCCCCTTTCCTCCGTCCCGGGGGTCTAAAAACAATATCCCCCAAAAACATCTAAATGCGTGCCCCATCACCTTCCCTCCATCTCAATTTACGCTCAAACCATTTGTCAGTGTAGAAATTTTCCATGGCATCTGTGGTGCAATTACCTGCCCACAGCTATACCCTCCCAAATCCTCCTAAACCGCTAATGACAAAAACCGTCATCCCCTTTCTCCGGACTTGAAACTTACGTAAAAATAGCACCGAGGGGTTTTTCCCCCAAAGGAACCCTCCTCTAAACCCCTTGCACCCCCGAGCGTGAAATCCTTCCATTTTTTATGTCCCCCAGTTGCATCCCCAAGATTTTCAATTTCTGCATATGGATAACGCCCTGCTCTCCCGTAGCACTCCTTTAGTTGCCCCCCCAAATACCTCTGCATCCCCCCAAACCCAAAACGTGCCTCCTCCCCCCCCACCCTTTTTTTTAGAATTCCCCGATGGTCACTTTCGCCTCAAGTGCCACCATTCCACCACGTCACCAATCCCCGACCCCATCCCAGAACCTTCCCCACCATTCCCAAAAAACTCCCCATGATCTGGGGCCCCTTTCAACAAACATACGTTCAACTTCCAGTAGCTTTGGTAAATTTACTGCTCCTTGCCAACCCAGCTCAGCCAAAAAACCTCTATGGTCCGAGTAACCCAGACCTCACAAGATACAGCACTGACCCGAATCGCACCTGATATATAAACCCGATCCAGCCTGCTGCGTAACCCCGTTTAATATAAGTGTGTTCCACCCGCCACACACCTCCCTTAACCACGCCCCCCACCCCCACCGCCTGCAACACCTCCCCCTCAAGACCCGGGAATGTGCAACTTGCCCCAGGTTCCACATCCTTTCCTCTAATTACACAATTTCCCAAACACCTGCATGATGGTGACTAAAGGAAAAAACCCGCAAAGGGAAACTAAAAAAAACACGAAAAAAATTTTTAATTCACCCGACGATTGGTAAAATCACTGGCATATAAACCCGGGTAAAAACACTTGTATGTCACCCCAATTCCCCCCCTAAAAAAACAATCCTCCCTCCTCCTCCCTCCTCCCACGCCTTCAACCTGAAGGGGCTGGTCTCACGGATCCCCACAGCAACCCCACCCCCTTGGGGGCTTCAGAACTCCCGTATAACATGTATAACCTGTCAATCGTAAATTCCGTCCACACCTGAAATTGTGTCCTTTAAAGAAGCAAAAGTCAACATTCATGCGTTTGAGTGTTATTCTACCCATCTCCTCTTTCCTGTTTAGAGACCATTAACATTCATGTTTAAACACCTGAAAACTTCAATGGGGTTTACCACCGCCCAAGGGGCCTGTCACACCTGTCCTGGACGCCCCCTGACTCCCCCGACCAACCTTCCCGCCAGCCCCAATTTTTCTTCCCCTGCTGTGCAACCTTCCTACCCTTGGCCACATCCACATAGACCATTTTACACAACCTTTGGCTTGGGGGGTTGAAATCATCCTCAGCTTTGGCGCTTTGGCCGTTTTCGGGGTACTCCCGCCACTTCCCTTTCCCCTTCACTATCCCTCTTTTGCACTTCCACCTGGGGTGTAACCACAGACCCGCGGTCAGCAAAGTCTGCACCACTACTGTCCCACACACTGAACTCTCCAACTCCACAGGTGGGTCCACCGTTGGAAAATTTTTCCCCTTTCCCGCTTGGCAGTGGGGGCCGAGAATCCTCTGGGCCCCCCCCAAACTGGGAACCCATTTAAAACCAACTCTACCACTGCCTGCTTGTCACCCGGGGACATCCTGTCCCCGGGTCCTGCATCACAACATGCGATGCCGGGGTTAAGGTCAAAACTGTCTCCTCCCCCAGCCGCATCAACAGCTGCACTCCAACTGTCCCGATGGATGACCCCAAAGGGAACCATCGCAGCTGATGGCACTCCAGACGGGTTCCTCCCCCCACTGTCTCCCCGAAACGCTCACCTTCCCGCTCTGCTGCTACTTTCCCCACGCCCCCACACACCGCCGCCACATGACCCGGGCACCACAGAGACAACACGTCCTTTGCTGTCTCGATACGTTATGTATACCTGGGACGAAAAGCCTCCATTAGGACGTATGATGGGATCTGCCACCTAAACATTTTGGGGAGTAAAACCCTTGGGGATACCGGTGAGATTCCCTGGGCCCACCATCCCACGGTGGCTGCATGAATGACCCTGTATACTGAAGACATGCCTGACATCCTATTCAACCGCCCCCGCGGAATATTCCTTATTCGAATCCAAGAAAATATGGGAGATACATCGCCCCAGACGTACCCCCAGCCCCGTGTTGATGACGATACTTTCCCCTTTAACTGCTCCACAATTTCCCCTATGCGCTGGTGGAGGCAAACTTTACGAAGATCCTGGTGGCCCCATTCAGGGAAATCCCAATAAAGCTGCACTTGGGGTCCCATAAGTATCTTGTATAATAAAAGGGAGGAGAACCCCAGCATTATCGGGGGACACAGCTCCCCGAATCAAATCGATGCAAACAGTTTTTTACACGCCCCCGGTAACCATCCGCCATGTTGGTGAAAACAAAGTTTCTCTGTTTCACTGCTAGGGGACACCCAGCTCACCCATTCACCTCCAAGGTTTGGGGGGCGACTATACATTGGGGGTGGATCCAAAAGTAATTAGCAGGATACATTGCACCTGTGTGCCACATTCCTTGTTTCCCAAAACAAAAAAACACATCGATGTTTACTAAATCCTTCCATAATTTAAGTTATTAAGATTCCTTCAATAGCAAGACGGGGATCAACTTCACCTTGTAATGATAGTCTGAAGGGGGTACAAAACACCTGTGTATGGTGGTGGAGTACAACGCACCAGTGTATGGTGGTGCTGGGGTATAACACACCTGTGTATGGTGGTGCTGAGTACAACACACCCCGTGTATGGTGTTACTGAGTACAACGCACCCGTGTATGGTGGTGCTTTTGTATAACACACCTTTTGTATGGTGGAGCTGGGGTACAACACAACATTTATGATTATATATATATATATATATATATATATATATATATATATATATATATATATATATATATATATATATATATATATATATATATATATATATATATATTATAGGTAGTAGGTTGGTAGACCCCAAAACCACTCGGGGAGGTACTCCCCGTCCTACCAAATGAGTGAAAAAAGGAAGACTGTATTTTTTTTTACATGATGGTAGGATTGCGGGTGTTTTTTTTTTCTGTCTTCATAAACAGGGCAAGATTTCAGGTACATCTTGCTATTTTACTTACACTTAGGTCACACTGCACATGCATGCACACGTTTATGTATACACACTCATCTTTAGTTTTTTATTTTATCCTAATAGTTCTTATTCTTGTTGCTTTGCGTGCACCAGTAGCAGGGGATTGAGTCCTGACTGCGATCTTTTTTCTATATACCCGCTTGTTTTTAAGGTGCATTGAAAATATATATATATATATATATATATATATATATATATATATATATATATATATATATATATATATATATATATATATATCAATAACAACCGCACTAGCCAGGGGGCCCAACCTAAAAAGGGTTTTGGGCCCCCGTCCACACCCACCGTATGTTCTTGGGAGCGAGAAACATCCAAAATTCTGCTGGGTGCGCTACTTTTTAAGGATTGTGTAGTTCAGTGTTCTGGCGTCATGTGATTTTTCCACCATGAGGTGGGGCCCAAAACAGCATGGTTTTGGGTCCGGCTATGCAGTGTTGTTGTTGGGTCAAATATATATATATATATATATATATATATATATATATATATATATATATATATATATATATATATATATATATATATTCCATTGCCAAGTGGAACAGGGGGAAAATGAAAAAGCTAGGAGCAAGGGTGCTAGGATGCTAGTAACTCGTTCTTCTGTATAAAAATTTCTAATTTATAAAGAAAAAATTTCGTTTTTCTTTTAGGTCACCTTGCCTCGGTGGGATGGCGGGGTTTGTTGTTCTCCCCACTATTGTATGTTTCCTCCTACTACTATTGTATGTTCCCCCCCATACTACGATGTTCTCCTCCACTACTACTATGTTCCCCTCCCACTACTCTTATTTTTTTTTAAGTGGTAGTGGGAGGGAGAGTGGGACCTCCCACCCCACTACCACTGTTTGGGACCTCTCCATCCCACTACCCTTTTTGGGACACTCTCCACCCCACTACCACTTTTGGGGGACCCCCATCCCACTCCCACTGTTTGGGACACTCTCCCCCCCACTACCACTGTTTGGGACACCCCCACCCACCCACTGGGGAGCCCTTTCCCCATCCCTACCCTGGTGAGAATTTCCCCACCCCTTGGGTCCCTTTTCCCATCCACTCCACGGGTTAGACATCCCCCACCCCACTACCACTGTTTTCACTCCCACCCCACTACCACTGTTTGGGACACTTCCACCCCACTATCACTGTGTAAAACACTTCCACCCCACTACCCTGTGGGGGCACCCCCACCCCCTCCCTGTGTGAGACACCCCCATCCCACTACCACTGTGTGAGACACCCCCCATCCCACTACCACTGTGTGGACACTCTCCATCCCACTACCACTGTTTGGGATTTTCCCATCCCACTCCCACTTTTTGGGGGGATTTTTTCCCCCATCCCACTACCATTTTTTGGGGACACCCCCATCCCACTACCACTGTTTGGGACACTCCCCCCCCCCCACTACCACTGTGTGAGACACTCTCCATCCCACTACCACTGTGTGAGACACTCTCCATCCCACTACCACTGTGTGGTACACTCTCCATCCCACTACCACTGTGTGAGACATTTCCTCCATCCCACTACCACTGTGTGGTACACTCTCCACCCCTTTTTACCACTGTTTGGGACACTCTCCATCCCACTATCACTGTGGGGAACACTCTCCACCCCACTCCCACTGGGGGGCACCCCCATCCCACTACCATTGGTGAAAACACTTTTCCATCCCACTACCACTGTGTGGAGACATTTCCATCCCACTACCACTTTTTTTTATTTTTCCCCATCCCACTACCACTTTTTTTGGGGACACTCTCCATCCCACTACCACTGTGTGAGACACCCCCCCATCCCACTACCACTGTGTGGTACACCTCCATCCCACTACCACTTTTGGGACACCCCCACCCCTTTTTTCACTGGTGGCCCCCCTTTTTAACCCACCCCATTTTGGGGGGACACTTTCCCATCCCACTCCCACTGTGGGGGACATTTCCCCATCCCACTCCCTTTTTTTTGGGGGAACATTTTCCCAGGATGCGACCCCACCAGTCGGCTGACACCCAGGTACCCATTTTATACTGATGGGGGAAAATAGACAAAAGGTGTCTTTAAAGGGGTTGTTACAAAATAGTGTCTGGAGAATCATTACACAGCCGTACACTTTTCATTTTTGTCTTTTTATTCAGCATTTATGATTTCAATGATAATTCTAGAGTTCAGTATTAGTAACTCTTACCGGTGGGCTTGACGCTTTTAGGGGAATTCTTTTTTGTATACGAAGTAAAAGGCCGATTATAGTTTCATTACCCTACCCATTTTTTTATTGGGGCCGTAGCTTGCAAACCCAAAAGGGGGAAAAAACATTTAATAATTTGGGGAGGGGGGACTTTGGGTTCGTTCTACTGCGTGACTAACATAAGAGGTCGCTCCACCCATTCCCTCCTTTTTTTTTAATTTTTCCTGCACATAGCATCGAATTTCGCCTACTTGGGTATTACGGTTTATTTTTTATTGCCTTTTGGGTTTTTAAATTTAAAACATCACTTTTTTTTTACAGATGAAGACTTCATGTTTATGTACAGCTAGATGGTTTTAAAAAAATTCATGGCAATTTTTTTTTTTTCCCCAAAAAAAGGAGCCGCTACTCTTGAAGGTTCTTTTTTTATGCCAGTGAAGGTTTATATTTAAAAGGTATAATCTAATTTTTTTTTTTTTAAATGGACTTCTTTTTATAGTAAAAAATTAGCAGCAAATGCTTCTAATTTTAAATCTAGTTCTTTTCCCAATCTAATTACTTCTCATTACCTGCAAGAACGTAATCTGTCCCTTTCAATTGTTCCCGAAAAGACTAATATTTTCTATAGTTTTAAAATTTTTATTGCCACGCCGGCTTTATAGTAGTCCCTGGCATGTTAAGTTTTGGGACTGCTTTTTCCCAATGGCAGGATTTGTCAGCCCTTACTAAAATTTTGCTGAAAGTAGTGACTTTTGTTTGGGGGGGCTTGACTTATTACAGTGTTAACCTCCAACCAGGGGTTTTGGGGAAGAGTAATGGTTTTAAAGATGCCCCGCCAACACGAATTGTCCAATTCGTAAATTTGTATTTGAAGTGCAAATTAACTTGAATCTTAATTTTTCAACTTCAAACATCTAAAATTCCCTTTTTTAAACTTTTTAAATTACTTTACTTTTTGGGGTTGCGCCTTTTGGCCTAGTCCAACTTGTCTATTTTTAAATTGGAAGTGGATTTCAGGGCATCAAAACACAGGTGTAGTGACCTTAACTTTTTTGGGGACACTTTATTTACCCCCTAGCTTCTAAAAAACCAATAATTTTTTTGGGGTAAAGATGCCACTAGACTTGTACTACGTTTCCCTTTTTTTGTTCTCACTGTCGGTCGGTGATGCTGACAGCCAAGGCACTGGAGCTAGAACTTCAACTGAAGAAATTTAATTTAATGATTAAAGACCATTTAAAAGATGAATTCGTAGCATTGAATCCTCAGCACCGCGTCCCTACTCGGGTTGATGGTGATTTCGTACTCTGGGGGGAGGTGCCATTTATCTTTCGGGATCCCCTAACGTTTTTTTTTAAGTTTTAAAATGCAATTGAGACTTGTTGAAAGTGGCCAAGCGTTTAATTTTTTTTTTTCATTACAGTTTATGCCATATGTAATTACCTTATTGCAAAGTACAGCACAGAGGGAAATTTTGTACCCAAGCGACCCAAAATCCGCGCTATGGGGACCGTCTACTATATTTCGACATAGGCGTATTTCTACCAACGCTTCAGCGAATATATAGTGAGTATTTTCCCCTCCCATTGTGCTTCCATAGTCTGTTATTTTTTTTGCAAAAGTTATTAGTTAAATTTAACAATTTATGAATATGCTAGCTAAAAGAAAGATTCGATAATCAATGTGCTGTTACCCTGTTGTTTAGGGGGAAAACACTAGCAGTTTCTCTATTCTAATTTTCCCTAGCTGACTAAAGGGTTCCCAGCTTAAACTTTGAACATTTTTTAATATCTTTTTTCCTGTAGTACCCAGTAATCGAAGAGGGGCTACCACCAAACGGGAAAAAAAGCTGTCATGCCTTAACGAAGCGCTAGTTTTGGGCAAATTGTTAGCTGGCCGAGGGGGGGTGGGGGACTCTATAAAGTCGCAGACAACGTCATCGTAGCTACAGTGTCTACCATAGAGGCCGGGGGTTTGATTTAACAAACACACTAATGTGACTACCTGGCTGCAGAGGTGCAAGTCAAATATTCCCGGCTACACTGAGATCAACAAACCCCGGTGCCAAGGGGGGTTTTAAAAAGATGTTTAAAAAAAAGTTGGCTTCGAGAGAAACTCAGCCTGAAATTGTTTAAGTTTTTTTTTATGAAACTATTCGGTTATTAAAATTAAATTACCCAAATTTTTTAGACTAGTACTTGGGCCCCCCCCCTCCCACCAGAGGGATTACCTTTGGGGATTTTGCCCCTCATTCCAGAGGGCATGAACTTCCCGGGGAGCCATCTTTTTTTTAAAAAACCCCCCATTAATCTAACTTGGTAAGAGCCCCACTCAATGGAGTAGTTTTCATGCAACAAATTATTTTTATCCCGTAGACTTTTGGTTACCCTCCATTCCCGGGGGAGCTGTAACTGCAGTTTAACTGAACAGACTATTCAGCTCTAACATAATGCAGTAAATGTTTGTATCCTCTGGGGGTTTGGGGAATGTTAGTGCATAAAGCGGGGGAATGGGTTTTAAAAAATTTGAATTTTGGGAAAGTTTGAACCTTTAGCAATTAAACCTGCCTGAATCCTTGGTTTGTGCTGGGATGGGGTGAGAGGCCTTTTAATTTTTAAAAATATCGTGATCAAAGTAATTTTAGCTTTATCCTTTGTCAAACTTTTAAACATTGATCCCAACAGATCAATTACTCAGAGGCCCTTTAAAAGGAAAAGTAAAATTTCCCTATGTTTAGCTGATAGGTGCCCTGTGGTTTAGTGGCTGCTCCCTTCCAACGGCGGGGGTGGAAACATTGGGGGGTGTTTTTTTACACAGATTGTCTGTTCCCCATCCCTCGCCTTTCCTGCTTGTGGTTTTGTGACCTCTCCCCCAAAAAAATTCTTCAGTCCCATTCCATCAATGTCTTTGGTGTTTGCAGGAATTTGGATCTATGGATGTTCAGATATACTTGGAATGGGGGAAAGGGGGCGGCTTAAGGTGTTTTTTTCGGGTGACTGGTGTATCTCGGGAGGCTACCTGACTTTTCCCGGGGAGGTGGTGACCAAAGGAGGTATGTTTTTTTTTTTTTTGGGGGCCACCTGCCAAGGTGGCTCGGTGGCTGCGAGGTTGCTATCCTGGATTGCTGGTTTACTAGCATGAAGGGTAAGGTATGACGGGAGTTCCATGCCACATCGGGACTGGGGGGCCTTGGCCCTTTATTCCTAGTTTCCCCTTTTTCCCCCCCCTTTTTTTTATAAAGAAGGGGGGAATTTTGAGACCCACGACCTGCCTCTCTTGGATCCTTTCCAACAGCAGACCCTGGCACCCCTTCGAATCCCCAAACCCCTTTCCCTTTTCAGAGTAACGTTCAGTTAATCTCCTGGTACCGCGGTTCCGACAAACCATTTACACTTCTGATCTATGCGTGGCTTTAACTATATCGGCTTATCCACATGCAATGCATGATTTTCAAATTGTACCCCGACTCTGGCTGGCCCCCCCTCTAACCTTCTGTTTTAAACTTTAAAGTTGACACTTTCATACTAACCATACCACGGGTGGGAATTTAACTGGGGAGGAGGCGCTACCCTTTTAAAACAGTGAGGCTAACTTGACAACCGTGAACTGCCAAAACCAATAGGGGACAACAGTGCAGGTGGTGACCCCCACTTTTCCCGAAAATTTGGGGGAAAATGCGGGAGTTTGGGCCCCCCTGGCAAAATATTTGTAGGTCAGGCAGAATGCCCTGTCTGTGGTACTTTGTCTATAGCAGTCCACCCCTGCACCCATCCTTTTTTTGGGCTTTAATTGCGAAGAGCCGCACCCAGCCAGATTACCTTAAGAGATCCGGCCTTAGAGGGCTTTTCTTGAGCCATGGCATTTTCCCCATCTCTGCTTCGAAGGGACACTCCCTGCTCTTATTTAGGTCGCTAGAGGGGCCCCAGACTTCGGTGGTGCCTACTTCCACAAATGCCTGGTGCCCCTTCTGCAGTAGACTGTCCAACTTTAAGAACTTAGTCGGGAGAGACATTTCTGTGTTGGGATTAATAATTTTTTCCCCCAGACTGTAAAAACTGAATGTCCCTGGGACGTGTACTTAGCACCACTTTTTTTTCTACTAGTCCCCCTTGATGCTGGGGAGAGGCTTTTGGATCTGGGGGATTGGGCCTTGTGCTCCAGTTCACTGGATTAATTTTGAATACCTTCCACACCCCCTCCCACAGGTGCTTTTAAATCCTAGGGGTTTAGCGTTTCCCTTTTATTTTTCTGCTAGCAAAAAACCCGTCTGGCCTCTTTTTCCCCATCTAATATTTAGTGTTCTCGGACAGCATTGTGCGAAGGCATTTATTATTTTTGCTAGCATTTTATTGCAGCTAAACGTATTGCATTTATGCCACCTCAAAAGTTGTAGTTGACTTTTAGTGCGGGGGACGCTTTTAAAATTTTTGATTCCCCTCATCCTCTAGTTTTTCGTATACAGTTTTGGGGTTTTGCCGCATTTCTAGTAAAAAAAAAAATCATTTTTTTGCTGGGTCCCTGTTGATGTTCGGGGCAACGAGCGTGTGGACTCTGCTGTAAATAGCATGTTTCCCCTGTTTCATGTAGGGGATCCCATTCTCGATTATTTTGCTGAATCTCTCAAGCGACAGGGGGTCCGATATGACTTAAATCAGGCCAAGTTCAGGTTTTCCTTGTCTTATTGATGCTGAGGTTGGGAGACTACGCCCCCCCGTCTTTGCATCAGGTACACCCGTTTTATTTCCGTGGGTATCTCATTGAGAGGGCCCTGTTCCAGAGGGAATTGTCAGGTTAGTTTCAGTTTGCCATATTCTATTGAACTGTTTTGTCTTTCAACAAGAAAATGAATTTACCTCCGACGTTGTCACAGTTTATAATACCCTAATTTTATTTCCCTCCTTCCCGATCCCCACCTTTTACTCCCTCTGACTTTTTACAGCAACCGATTTATTATACAAAAATAATTATAATAGCAAAGTTAACTTTTCGACAACCTTGAACTGCCACTTTGTTTATGTAGCGTGACAGTGCTTAAAAAAATGGGGGGTCATCTCTACTTTACCATAATGTTAAAAATCGCTGGCACCCTTTTGGGCCCCCTAGCAAAATCTGCAGGTCAGTGGCAGAAAGTCCCGTCTGGGCAGGGTGGGGCCCGGGCAATCCCAGCCACCCTCCCTCTTGCCTTAACTGCAGAGGTGCACCATGCCTATTCTCGGTTTCCCCCAAATTTTTTTAAAGGAAAGAGAGGGTCCGTTGTCTTGGAGAAAGTGTTTAGATTACGGAAAATTTTCATATCTCTGCCTTCAAGAGACTCCCCCCTGCTCTTCTTCTAGGATCGCTAAACTGCCCCAGACCTCTGTGGTGCCTGCTTTCACAAGTGCCCCGTAGCCCCATTTGACGGGCCCCCTGTGTCCATCCCTTTGGGTTCCCAGGCCTGAGGTTCCAACCTCATCGTCTCTTACTCTCCCTACTTCATAGTCTCGCATGTTTCTACTTCAAAACGCGCCCTGTCCTCGCATCTAAATTGGTACTTTTATCCCGTCTTTAAAGTCAAAAACTTCTTTTAAAATCTCGTCTCCTTCACCCCCCAAAAATGGAATGACATTCCTGTCTGAGGAAGATTTTTACCTCGGTTTTAGTCTGTTACTGTTGTGGGAGGTTTGTCCACCCCCAAGTAGTAGTTGCTTTCGCCTCTGTCTACTAAAATTTCTTCCTGCCAAGACTAGTCTTCCTTTTTTTGGTGTTTTCATTTTCTCCAATTTTTACTTTTAACTACATTTTTCCCTCTGCCCCCAAAATTTCCTCCACCCCTCTTGTCTGAAACTATCTCCACGTTTATAGAGGAGACTAAACCAGGATGGACACCAATCCACCCACACCATTTTGCATACTCATCTTATGCAACCTTCTACACAAAACCTTCCAACCTTCACTCCTTACTAATTTCCACTGCCTCTGCATGTTGACTTTTTTTTGAACCCCCCTGGGTCCGTAGACAATGTTAAATGTTACGCTTCTATTAGAGATCGCTGTATAACCCCTTTTTTTAGCGCTTCTGTTGATTATTAATTTTGCAGATCATGGCTTTTTTACAGCGCAATATTTGAGGCCTCGGGGAATTGGGGATATTTTACATGTTGCTCAAATTTTTTTTTCCCCCGTATGTTTAAAAAAACCAAAAAATTTCGCTGTTATTCATCCTGTTAATATGCTTTATTTGCATTCACTGGATAATTTTTTTAATGGGACATTTAATAAAAAATTCACTACTTTGCATGCTGGTATACCACATTCCCCAGATCTTTTTCAACTGCTATCCCCGATATTGATTTTCTGGTTTCTTCCCCACCTCTTTTGCGCTGTATAACCCCCGTGGTTTAGCGCTTTTTATTTGATTATAATAATTCCCTTTCCCTTCATGTTAGGTATAAGAAAGTTTTTGGTCTGGGGGAATTAGACCTTTGGCCCCCCTTTCCCCAGACCGAACCCAATTACCCCCCCAAAAGGGTCCTCTTGGGCTTGGAGGGGTTTACAGCTTTTATTTTCCCAGGGGCTCTCCATAAGTTCCCCCCTTTTTTAAAAAACAAAAAGAAAAAATAACACAATTATGGAGTCCCCAGAACCTGCACCTTGTTCCATTTTTCTACCCATTATTTGACCACTCTTCAGACCCTTTCTCAGCCCCCTGTACCCCCCCTGGTCCCGTTTAGTCACCCACTCCAGGTACTGGGGTTCTGCCTGACCTGTTTGATAAATCTGACCCCCTGCACTTCGGAGTTTTTTGGCTTCTCCTCTATGGTGCAATGTTTTTTGGGACGCCCGCCTGTCCCACGTCGGACCAATTTTCAGTAAACACACCTGATGATACTATTCCATTTCCCCTTCTCATTCTGCCCAGAGAAGACCAGCACGACGCTCCCCCCTTTATGTGTTTGGGTTTAAAAAATCACAAAGAATTTTAAGTTTTTATCCTGAACTAACTTCTGACTATCTTTCCGATCATAGATTGGCAAAAGGGGCTCCTGTGTTATTTTGGTAGAGATGTATCCTTTCATGCTTTCAAGAGCGGTTTTATGCCTAGTCACTGTCCAGAATGCTAACCAAGCTCGCGATCTTTCTCTCCTTACAACTAGATCCCATTCCTGAACTATTAAAAAACATCACTCTCAATTTTTTTGTAGTGGTATTGTTATTCTACCTCATACCATTGTCCAACAAAATTTTCCCAGACAGGGATGACATTTTTTTTAACAGCTTGAGCTCCAAGACCTCCCAATCTTCAAAGTATTCACTTATCTTCCTCCCCCACAGGGGGGAGACGATCCCCTTTGGGCAATGTAACCCCGCTTATTTTTTGACTGCCGTGAGCCTGACCGCGGTTTATGTTGTGGGACACATTTTCCAAGTTCGAAAGATGATCCCGTCCGCAACAGTGTAGAAATTGCTGGCGTTTTGGTCATCAAGCAAAATATTGTAGGTACATGGCCAAATGGAATGTGGTGCCGATGACCATACCAATACATCCGGGGAAGCCATTTCCCCCTTTTCCCCAATTGGTCATGAGGGCTCACCCATCTTCCCTCGCCATTGCCAGGTTTTTTTTTAAATGAGCGAGAAGAGGGGCAGAAGGTTTCCCCATATGCTATGGCGCACTCCTCGGGGGGCCTCCTTGAGGGGGGCCTATCGGTCGGGAGGAATTGGACCTTTGGTCTTCTTCCTAAACCGAACCTAATTCCCCCCAAACCCCCCCTTTTTCCCTATCCCATCCCCCCATCCCCCCTTTTTCCCCTTTCCCCCCATCCCCCCCTTATTTCCCCTTCCCATTTTTACCCGGGGCTTTCCTCAGGCTTTCTAGTTTTTTGGTAGGGGGGACGGGTCCATCCCATTCCGTTGAGGTCCTTGGCGGGGTGTAGTTTGCACTCGATTTTGCCTAGTCTGCTGTCCCAGTTTTCCCATGACAGCACGTTTTCCTATCCCCCTCACTTCCCATATATTTTTTCTCGCCCTTTCTGTGTACCCCAAATTGGCAGGAACATAGAACTAGACCATTTACTCACGTCAAACCGTTTTTGGTGAAGGACCTTTTTCCAATGTCCTACCCTGACAAGCTGTTTCCCCCTTATTTGCGACCCCCCTTAACTGCAGCTTCAAATGCGATCCCCCAAACCGCCGGTAAAGGGACTCAAAATTTTACCCGGGGGGGTATACCTGTCCGTGCAGGGGTTTGAAGCATGCTGCATGGGGCCCTTATCCTCACAATAAGACTACAGAGCGGCTTCGGTTTTAAGGGCAAGGGCGGTTTCCCCGACTTTAAAATTCAAGAAGCAAAATTCTCTTGCTTTGGGGGTAGTTTTTTTTTCCCTCATTTTTATTTCTCTTTAGTGCAGTCTGGAAAAAAATGTGGAAATTAAATGGTAGGTACAGAGCTTATTGCCCCCTTTTTTTAACTAATTGTGGTCTCATCTCATACCGTTGCAGTTTATACTGATGGTTTTAAACCCTGACGGTGTCGGGTTTGCTGCAGTTTTTTTCGGACGGTGTTGAAGGGGGCATTTGTTAGAATCAGCTACATTTTCACGGCTGAATTGTATGAAATTTTCTTTCCCTGTAGTAGGGGCCGGGGCAATATAAAAAATTTGGTTCTCCTCATCCTCTAGTTCTTCGTATTCGATTTTAGTTGCCCCAAACATTTCTAGTAAAAGCAGACATCGTTTTCTGCTGGGCCCCCTGATCTTTTGGGAATGTTCATTTTTTGTTTTTGGGGGAATCCATTCTCAGATTTTTTTTAAAAACTTTAACCCCCTTGCAACAGTTGGCAACAACAATGCTATGAGCTAATTCATAACAAATGGGTGGCCTGTTGTTGGTCAGTTAAAAAGGGGGGTGTGGTGTATATGGTAGATGCACAGGGGCTAGGAAGGTAAATTCGGGAAAAGGGGGGGGGGGGCGTTCGTAGGATAGGGAGATGGTCCCCAGGGGGTGAATGGAGGGGGGGTATGAAAGGTATAGGGATGTGTGAGTGAGGTGTAAAAAAGGAGGGGGGAGGGAAGTGTATATGGGAAGAGACTGAGAACAGTCTTGATCTTGACAGGTACATGTGTAAATGATTAATGGTGGAAGACAATTGCATGGGGATAATATTAAAGTAAAATTTGAGACATTTTTTATGGTTTGCAGGAAGCTATGAAATGGGAAAGGGAGGGGGGCCGGAGTCACATCATTCGGTGAGATAAAATAAATGTTTATTACTGTGTTTTGTATGTTTCAAGAAAAAGGAAAATGAAAATGTATCAAGCCATGTAGAAAGGGAAAAACATACATAAAATTTAAATGAATTTAGAGAAATAACACATAAAGAGTATAAAGCTGTAAATATCATTTGAGACAAATTTGGGTTTTTGGGTTGAGATAACTGAGGTTAGGGAATATGAATAAAATTTTGGGGTGTTTAAAATTTTGTTTTCCAAAAAGGTAAGGGTTTTATTTGGAGAGGAATTTTGGGGAAATGCGGGGACAGTCATGTATGTATATGTAAGATGGAAGCTGAAAATTTTTAATTTATAACTTTTTTGGTTCTTTTGAACCATTCATCTACATCCTGTCTGACACAGCAACATCTTGGGATCTTGATACAAACAAATTTCCCTTCAACATTTTGTCCAACCTTAGGATGAAGCCCTATTTCGCCCAGTGGGATTACCCCCATGACCCCCCCTCCCTGCTTCCCCCTCACCTGACTACAGCATATAAGCCACCTCACGGCCCTGTGCTGTACTTCCCAAGATTGATGGACTGAACACATGGGACCCAGGCCGGGGGACGGGATTATCTCAAACCCTCCTCCCTTACACCTTTCTATTTTGGGTATTGGACTGATGAAGCCACGGGTATGGTGAAACGTTTCTCAATAAAGACACCCAAGTGTTGCATATGTGTCTAATTTATAATTTGTCGGTTCTCTGAACCATTCATCTACAAGGATATGGATCCCTGGAGTTTCCCTTTGGAGAGAGTTCCAGGGGTCAACGCCCCTGTGGCCCGGCCTGTGACCGGGCCAAATTGAGGCTATGTTTTCACCAATATGGCGCAGCTAGACGACGGGTGAATACGATCTGTCTGGAGATTGTGAAAGGAGCATTAAGCCCGAGCACGGTGGCCACTGTTTTGCCAAATGGGGCTACAGGATGTTTACCAGCTGAACATTGAGGATTTGTATGGTGTGGCCATCAACGGTATAAACCCGGGTTTTTGGGCCGTTGGCGCCGGCCCACTGGTACGAGCGGCTGGTGGATGAATATCAAGACCATGGGGTGTTTTCGGAATTCAAGTTTGAGGTGAGGTTGAGGGATGTCCCCCGGTCCTTCACATGGGTGAGGGTGCGAAATGTACCCTTGGGAGGCAGATGCCACGGATCTGAGGGCAGTCTTCAAGGAGTATGGAAATGTGCATTCGGGGCTGTTGTGGGTAGGTGGCAAACGGGACCCTTGAAGGACTAAGGGGAAGGGGTCTTTTTTTTTTAAAGATGTCAATACGATGGCCCATACCCCCTTTACGTCCTGATGCTGGATTTCCCAGGACGTTTATGTGTCGTAAAAGGGACAGCAATGGACATGGGGTTTGGTGGTGCCTGTGGGCATATGGCTGTTAATTGTCCTAAGGGGGAGCGGGCAAGGGCATGGATGAGAAAACGGGAAAATTTTTAGGAGGGTGGATGGGGGGGAAGCTCGGCCGGTCGTGGCAGGAAGTTTCCTCTAAATTGGGGGAGAGCAGTGGGGGAACGTGTGCTACCCTCCCCCCCTGGGGTGTCGGAGGTATGCGACCTTGAGGATGCGGGGGAGTGGGGAGTCAAAGAGGTCAGCCCACCTATCCCCTTTGGGATGGTGTGCTGAAGATATAATAGCTGAGACATTGCCAGTGTTAAAGGATACCTGATGTGGCGGGAGATGTTGTTGGGGAGGTCTGGGGGAAGTGGATAGAGAGGGTGAGAAGGGCTTATTATGTGAGGTTGTGAGGTAGAGGTGCATGAGACAGCCCGGGGTCCTGGTATGGAAGTGGGGTGAATCTAGGAAAAGATCTGTGACGTCGTGGGACAGTGAGGGGGAAATTTGACACCAGCACAAAGATCCTGTAAGAAGCCCTTTTAGTGGATGTGTCGAAGAGGGGAAAGGGTGGAATGAAATTCAAAGAGGGTCCAAAGGGTGGGAAAGGTGTTATTAAGGTAGAGGGGTGGGGCCCCCATGGATATGAAGCATTCAGTAAGGTCGAGAGGTAAACCTTAAACCCGCCAGGTGTGTAACATTAAATGTGAATGGGTTGAGGGGGAAGTAAAGAGGAAGTGGGTTGAGGTGACGTTGAGAAGATATGGTGTTGAGGTGGGTTTTTTTGCAAGAATATAATTATAGGATTGGCAGGGACCTGCATTTGGAGGGGTTTGATGTATATGCAGGATCGTCATGTGGGTTTAAAAAAAAAGGAGGGGGGTTTGCAGTTGTGATAAAGATGTCAACCCCTTTTTTCAATTGTTAGCGTGGGGGGATGTGGTGAAGGGGGGAAGGGGGAGAGGGATGGTGAATGGAGGGTATTAGAGTATTTTTTTGGGGTGTTTATATCCCGGGCAAAATTTTTTCCAGGGGGGTGAAGAATGAGTTTTTTAAATGAGTACTTGGTGTATGCATTGGGTGGTCTGCCGGGTTTAAAGATATTGGGGGGGATTGGAACTGTGTTATCCGGCCATAAGGATGTGGACCCAAAAAGGGTTTGGGGATGTGTGTTTGAATCATTGAGGGATGTGTTCAATTGTGTGGGATTAAAGGATGTGGTGGATGGTCAAGAGAGAGTGCATTAAAAGTATTTCGAAAGGAAATATGCGGGGGGTTAGATAGGATGTATGAAACGATATGGTGATGGTTGATTCTGTACAAATGATTGATGTTGATTTTTTTGGATCACAGGGGTGTATTGGGGGGATGCAATTGGGGGGTTTTGGGTTAAATGGTATAGGGGTTACTGGAAGTTGAATGCAAAGTTATTGATTGGGGTGGATAAGCAAGAGGTTTTTTTGCAGTGGTGGAGTCAGTTGTGGAAGGAGGGTAAGGTTGGGGATAGAGGGGGGGGGTGTATCATTGACTGGTGGGAAACAGTGGGAAGGTGGGATTAAATTTTTTTTTATTGCAATGAGTAGAGAGGAACAGGATGGATGTATGGGATGAAAAATTATATAGAGGGATTGTTGGCTGGGTTTTACCAGAGAGTAATGGTCCTCATATGGAAGGAGAGGTAAGAGAAATTGAAGAGCAGGTTAAGGGAATTAAGGAATAAAAGGTTTGATGCCTATAGGTTGGGGGGCAGGTGTGGGGGATGTTTAGGGGGTGAAAAAACCCTCAAAATATGTTCTGGGTAGGTGTAGGAAACGTAGGGAAGGTATGACTGTTATAGTGGGAAGTGGAAGAGTTTTTTTGAGAGTTATTTGCAGGGACAGAGGGTTACGACAACGAAGGCGATGGGGTGATAGGTTTGGGAGGTTTTGGGAGGAGTGGGGGAGAGGTTTTTAGCTTATGGAGGGTATGGGGTACGGTGGTGGGGGAGGGGATAGGGAGGGATGGAGGGTACTATTGGGGGGGCTGAGGTATGGGAGGCGGTGGACAGGCGGGAGTAAGGGAAGGCGCCGGGTATTGATGGAATAGTTAATGAATTCCCAAGGGGGTACTGGAATGTGTTGCGGAGTGTTTGGGTGGCTGTTTTAAAGCCATGAAGGGAAAAGGGACATATGGGTAATGAAAAGTAAGGGTGTGGTGGTGCTGGTTAAGAAAGGAGGTAATGGTGTTAAGATGAATGGGGTTATAGACCGTTGGCAATGATGAATGCTGACTACAAGATTTTTGCAAAGGTTTTGGGGAAAAAGGTTTAAGAGGGTATTAAGTAGAGTGATAAAAAGGGACAGGGGGGATACTGGGGGGTATGATAGAGGGTCAAGAGGGGTAAAGGAGCATATTAGAAGAAAATTTTTTTGGGGTTTGCTTTTTGATTGGAGGAGGGGGATATGAAGGGGGAGAGAGGGAGGTGCTTTGAGATAATGCGGGTGGGGGGTTTGGGGAGGAGGTGGTGGGGTGGGCCCGGACTGTGTATGACAAGGCGGGGGTGGGATGAGGGGCAGGTGAATGGGGAGGGTTGGGGCCAGAGTACTGATGGGAAAGGGTATTCGGAGGGCTGCCCTCTCTCACAGTGTTTATTTGCATGTATGCAGGATCCTTTTTTTCAGGATGGGAGAGGGGGGTGGGGGGAAAGGTGAGGGACGGAGGAGGGGGGATGGAAGGGGGGGGGGGAGGCGGGAGGGGGGTGGGTGGGGGGGGGATGGGGGTTGTAGGTTAGTGGATGGGCACGACTGTGCTTGTGGGTAGTGAGGGGTTTTGGGATATGTTGGGTGCTTAATTGAGTTTTTTTGTAGAGCACTGGGATGGGGGTAAATTTGGGGGAAGACTCGTTTTTTGGAGATAGGTAATTGGGTAGGGGGAGGCTTTGGGGGGAGGAGGGTGGGTAAAAGTCGATAGCATTAAGATTTGTGGCATAGTTTTATGTGATAAAGGGTGGCATTGGGGGAATTCTGGGGGTAGTGAGGAAGGCGATTGATAGGATGAAGGGTTGGAGACCGGGGGTTTAACTTTGCATCAGAGAGTAATTGCTGTGGGAAAATGTTTTAATATATAAAGATTTGTCATGTGACTGTTGGAGGATGTTAGGAGCTAATAGGGGTGCTTTTATTTGGGCGTATGGGAAACCTTGGGTAAGAAAAAGGGGGATGGGGGGGTAGTGGAGGGTAGGGGGGAGTATGATAGCGGAAGAAGTAGGTAGGTGGTGGAGGGGGAATATTGGAAAAGTGTTGGGGCCTATTGAGGAATATGATGGTGGTTGAAAAAATGCATAAACCCTTTAAGTCAGGGGAAATTGTAAATGTTGGGGTGGGGGGGAATGTGTGGTGGAAGGGGTTTTCGGGAAATATTCTATTTATGACTGGGGTAATATTTGGAAGGGGGTTTAAGGGCCCGTTGCTAAAGGCTAGGGATAGGGAATTGATGTATAGGGTTCTTACATGGGGTGGGGGGCCTCAAGGAGGTTTTGTTCAGGATGGGATAGTGAGGGGTGGGGGGGGTTTTGGGAGATGTGGACAGCAGGAGACTGGTTTGCATGTTATTTATTTTTGTGAGTATTTTATTCAGGAAAAAAATGGATGGGAGGGTATTGAGGAAATTGGGGGGTGGGGGTGTCTGTGTTGAGGGGATTAGTTTTAATAGGTGGTATGAGTTCGCAGGTGAGGTGGGGGCCCGTTGTATATAATGGATGATTTTGGGGTGTCTTTCGTAGCGGGAAGAAAAAACCCCGGTTTGGGGGGGAGCCGGGCAGGCACCGCTGGGAGTATGATAGCTACTAGGGAAACGAAATAGGTGTGTATGGAGGTAGATGGGAGCGGGTTTTTTTGGAGTTATACAAAGATATGTCGTTAAGAGACCTGTTGGGGGAGGTGTGGGAGATTTGGGGGGGCTTGATATCGGTATTTTTTTTTTTTTTTGGGGGGTTTTTATGTATTAGGTTAGATGTTTTGTGGGGTTTTGTGGGTGGGTTGGGGTGTAATATTTGTTTTTTTGGGGGGGATAAAAGGGAGAGGGGGCGGTAGACTTGGGGTGTAATTTTGGGACGAGTGGGTGACGGCTGACGTAAGGTAGATTCATGCAGCATAGGTTTCATAGACTGGTTGATACTGTGACATCGACATATTGTTAAATGGGTTCAGGGATTGTGAAGGTTTGCCTATTATGGTGCGGGGGTTTTTTTTTTTTGGTTGTTTAATTGATATTATGTTGGCATATTCTTTTTAAATAAATTTAATGTTGTATGTTGGGGGTTAAGAGTAGTTACTAAATTTTTTCCTAGTGACGTTAAATATTAATTATGTACTGGTTACTCCATACTGTTCATGTAAGAGTGTGAGGTCTGTTTGGGGTCTATTGGATGGTCCTCATGGTGAGGATAAAAGTTCTACAGAGAAATTAGGGAATTTTTGGGTATTTTAAATTTTATTATGTTTTGGTATTTTTTGGTGGTTATGTTATTTACAAAATGTTTTATGCGATTACACCTTTTTTTGTGTTCTGGGTTTACAAGATATGATTCACTTAAAGGGTTTTTCATGTATTTTGTCTACGTTGTGGGCAGGTATGTATATATAGATGGTTATTGTAAGGGATGTTGACGTGTAGTTCAACATGATCAGCATATTGTTTATATGCATTGTTTTGTACTGGTTTATTTTAATAAAATATAAAAAAAAAATTGAGGCTAATTGGGGGTTGTGTGTAGGTTTGGTTTTTGTATGTTGAATTTTTTCAAGTAATTTTTTGTCCATATAATTTTTTAGCGTTTGTGTTAGTTTGCTATGATTAACATCATCACTCAGGATGAGAGAGGAAGTTGGGAGGGGGGAAAAATTCGTCATAAAAAAAGAATATGAATTTTTGTCATTGTGAATTACATTATGTATGCGACATGGGAAAATTTTTGGGGTGCTTAAGGGGATTGTGAGGGGATAATGACAAATATGTTTGTTGTTGATTTATTGGAGTTTTGTACATATTATGTGGGAGTCATGTTTTAGGATGGCAAATGGAAATTGATATATGAAAGTTTCAATTGTATTGACACTGAATTGTATCCTTGAGGAATTATGAATTTTTGGGGTTTAGGATGTGTTGTTAGGGGGGGTTGAGTTTTAACCTTAGATAGTCATATTTAAGAACAATGTGTGTTTTCTTTAAACAGTTGGTAACGTTATAATTGAGTGATGTCTATTTTTTGTTAAAAGGTATCTTCTAAAAATGTAAAAAATTTGTACATAATTTTTTAAATAAAATAAAAAATTTAAAAAAATTTAGTTATCAAACAGATAGACCGGGCACTGATGAATTTTTTCTTGGGTTCTTAAAGAGTGCGAAATATTTTTAATATATCTTTTCAAACAGGTGTAGGGGTTCGATATGTGGAAGATGGCTAATGAAATTTCCCTATTTTTAAAGCAGGGGACAAGTCGTTACCGTCAAATTCCGCCCAATAACCAAACCCTTTAATTTCAAATTTAATTATACCCTCAGCATGGACTCACCTTTTTCCCAGTAAAGTTTTGGAGGCTGTTGATCATGATAAAGAATGTAATAATATTGGTAGAATTACGAAAATGTTAAAAAGGACACAATGGGCAAATTGAAAATTTTTTTGTGGCAAAGTTTCGCTTGGAAAAGCTCCTGGAGGGGCGAAAAATTTAAAAAAAGTCACATTATTTGATTTGTGTCCTTTTCTTAACATGATAAAGAATTCGATATTGTTTATTTGGATTTTAGTAAGGCTTTTTATAGAGTAAGACATCAGAGACAGAAAAGTGGCAGATGCAGTTCAATGTAGATAAATGCAAGATTCTGAAGTTAAAAGTGTCCATTTATAAATTAAATAATGTAGAACTTAGCCATACAGATTGGGAAAGGACTTGGGGGGTAAGCAGCAACCTTAAACCAAGACAGCAATGCCTAAGCGTACGTAATAAGGGCAAATAGATTACCGGGATTTATATCAAAAGTGTAAGCAACAGAAGTCTAGCAGTTATACTACAGCTTTATACATCATTAGTAAGGCCCCACCTAGATTACCATTTTTAAATAATGGGTATAAAATTGTTAGAAAACATTCAGCCACGAATGTCAAAGTTAATACATATATTAGAAATCTTCCGTATGAAGAAAAAATTTTAAATCCCCTTTAAAATTTCATTCACTTGTAAGAGAAGAATGAGAGGAGACATGATCGAAGTGTATAAGGGAAGAAGGGTATTAAAGGGGGTATAAATAAAGTCCTGAGGATATTTCGCAGTTATGGATTCAAATTAGACAAGTTTAGATTTTTTTTTTTATATTTTATTTAAAAACATTCGATACATTCCATACACTTTCGACATTCCCAGTACATATACAGTACATCATCATAACACAATTTAAAATCATATCAATGTATAATATAGTATGCACAACCGTGCTGAGGGGGCTTCAAAAGTTAGCTACTAACCCCCACTATACAACCCCCCGAATTAACACATCTGCCAATTGAACCCCTAACCTTAACACATCATTATACCACAACAACTTACTGTTCCAAAAAGACAACAGACAAAAAAATATTTCTACCCCCTTGGGCTTACACATAGCCAACAAGTAAGCCCAACCTGCTAGT